>JAUTXW010001362.1:0-31767 GCA_030620095.1 Kuschelorhynchus macadamiae
AATCGCCGAAAGATATAATTGCTTTTAACAAAAAAGAAATGTATAAAATGCCTTATTCTTGTGGATACATGTCCAATAGTCTTAAGAACTGTGTGTATGTAAAACGGTGTATTAAAACAACATTAATTGTACAGTCTGCTGCAGCTGATCAGTTATAAATGTAAAAAAAAACAAAGTTCTTGGGTCTAACATAACTAATTTAATAACGTAATAAAAGTTTGTACAGCTTCTAAAGTAACTGACAAACTAAAAGACCCAGTGGCGTAACTACAATGGTGCGAGTGGTGCGGTTGCATCAAGACTCGAGCCTCTGGGGGCCCGGCGGCTCGGTTAAAGCCTACAGAAAAAAACTACCGATAGAATTAAAAACTATCGATTTATAAAAGCGCACATTTAAGTAAGGAAATTACATTTTCAAAACTATGCGACTTTTATCGATAGGCGATTGGTATCACCGTGTGTATAGACTAACGCGCACCAAACATGCAAACAGCCTTTTATTTTTACTTGGCCTTCCCCAGCAGGTTCATTTCTATGGCAGCAGAGCGCTTTACATCGGTAAAGATCAATCGAACATAATTTCTACTGGGAACGGGGCGAAGATGCAAAATAATTACTGAACTGATAGTTTATTTTAAGTTATTTGCCATCTGCTTTGGGCAGGGCCGAATTACCCGTGAGGCCCTGGCCTAGGGCCCGCCGCCGCCTCGCTGCCACAAAAATCGTTTATATAATTTTCCTTCTTTTATTTTATCAGTAAGTAGGCAATTTTTATATATTATTATATTAAAGGAGGGGATAAGTGTCTGCTATATGGAAGAGAGGACTTTTTATTTGGTCGTCATTTTTTCCCACGAGCTTGGGGCCCGTAAATACGTTTGGGCGAAAATAGTTAATCCGGCACTGGCTGCAATGTTTTTAGGGGGTAGGGCCGATAGGGGCCCGTAATCGCAAGCAGGCCTAGGGCCCCAAAAGTTGTAGATGCGGTAGTGGCATTAGGTGCTAATTTTTTGTGTTCTGTGTTGGGTGCTAGACTAAAACAGGCGTATAATTGCAGTGATGTTGCAGCGTTGTAGTTGTGATAAAATGAATTACAATACCAAGCTAAAAGAAAAAAAGCTGCGGAAAACGAAACAAAATTGAAAAGCATGTAAAAATGGACAATATTTTTCAAGTTATGGACAAAAGTAACACCAGCCAGTCGACTAATCGTAAGTCGGTGTAATTAGAATTCTTATTACACATTAGAATGATGTTTTGTTTATTAGCTTCTTTTGTTTTGTTAAGTTAATTTAGAATAGTTTATATGGAATATATTATAGTTGATATATAACCTTATTTCATTTTTCTGTGATACCTATCCGATTTGCTGCAGATATGTTATAATGTTAAAACAAGATTTCAAGATTTTTTGCGATTTATAAAATCTAAAGTTTTTTTATTTATATGTACAGGGTGTTCCAGCGAGGACTGATCAGGGACCTATTTTCGACCTTCCTTGTATTTTGGAAAAATTCAAAATAGCCAATCGATGTATTTTTTCTTGTAGAATGCAAAAATGTCATCGAAAAAATATTTGAACCAGAAACAAAAGAGTTACGCTATGCATCAGGTGTTTTTTAAATGGAATGTATCGTTTTTTATACGATTTTTGGAAAGAGTGATTTTTTTTATGTCCGTTCTGATTAAAAGATTTGATTTTGCGATAGCTGTTTATATTACATTTTAATGTTTTACAAACTAAAATTTTAGCTTCACCTGTTTAAAATATACGATAGGTTGGTATAGGTGATCAAGGTAAAATGACGTTTGAATGCTTTGTCAATAAAAATCGACATTATTTTAATTATTGTCGAAGTCTTCACCTAAAAAATATATATTTGACTCTAATCGAAATGAAATACTCTTTGGACGAGAGACTACAGATTGTTATGCTATTTTACAAGTGCCAAGAAAATGCAAGAGAAGCAAGAAGAAGATTTATTGCAAATTTTCATAGAAATATATCCATCAATACAATTCTAAGGATAAAAAACCTATTTGAGGAAAATAAAACTTTACATGATAGAAAAAGAAATTCAATAAAAAATAATTATTAAATAATAAAATAAAACTACTAATAAAATAAGTTTTCAATGTGACCGCAGTTTTTCTCGAAACAACATCGATAACCCCTTTGTATCCTTTCTAAACTTGCTGTTACAATATGATTTTCCTGGTTAAGGCGGTTTATTTCATCGACAATTTTTCCCATGATCTCTTTAATATTTTCGTTTCGTTGTCTGTATACGACGTTCTTCAAATGGCCCCAAAGAAATGTATCCAACACTGAGAGGTCGGGGCTATTGGGCGGCCAAGCATATGTTCCATTTCGCCCTATCCATTCGTTATGGCGCCGATTTAAAAATTGAACCACATCATGCACGGCATGAGGAGGCGCCCGATCATGTTGCCAAATTAAATTCTGATATTCTGCCAATGGTAAGTCTTCCAAAAAATTTTCAATTTCGTTTTCTAAAAACTCATAATATCTGTGCCCATTTAAAGTCCCGTTAAAAAATATTGGTCCCAAAATTTTATTGTTTTTTATCCCACACCAAACATGAATAGAATTCCTCCCTTGAAATTTAATAGTCTGGAACTTTTTTAGATTTTCAACGGCCCAGTGGTGACTATTATGTCTGTTAAATACTCCGATGTTGTGAAAGTAGCTTCGTCGGTCCACACAATATTTTTGAAAAAATCAGGGTCTTCGTTTTCTTGCCGAATTACCATTTGAGAAACAAATTGGAAGCGAAGTTCTTTTTGTGCCGGTGTTAGGTGCTGAAGTGGAAGGATACGAAAAGGCCTAAATTTATGAATTTTCAGAGTCCTGTGAACAGTCCCTCGGGTAACTCTTCTGCGCCTTACACCGCCACCGTACTGAACTTCTTGAACTGCATTCGAAATAGATTTGGTTGGATTAACTTGAAAATAATTTATAATGGCCTGGTCTCGATTTCTTCTTCTTTGTATATTTCTTTTTCTATCATGTAAAGTTTTATTTTCCTCAAATAGGTTTTTTATCCTTAGAATTGTATTGATGGATATATTTCTATGAAAATTTGCAATAAATCTTCTTCTTGCTTCTCTTGCATATTCTTGGCACTTGTAAAATAGCATTAACAATCTGTAGTCTCTCGTCCAAAGAGTATTTCATTTCGATCAGAGTCAAATATATATTTTTTGGTGAAGACTTCGACAATAATTAAATTAATGTCAATTTTTATTGACAAAGCATTCAAACGTCATTTTACCTTTATCACCTATACCAACCTATCGTATATTTTAAACAGGTGAAGCTAAAATTTTAGTTTGTAAAACATTAAAATGTGATATAAACAGCTATCGCAAAATCAAATCTTTTAATCAGAACGGACATAAAAAAAATCACTCTTTCCAAAAATCGTATAAAAAACGATACATTCCATTTAAAAAACACCTGATGCATAGCGTAACTCTTTTGTTTCTGGTTCAAATATTTTTTCGATGATATTTTTGGATTCTACAAGAAAAAATACATCGATTGGCTATTTTGAATTTTTCCAAAATACAAGGAAGGTCGAAAATAGGTCCCTGTTCAGTCCTCGCTGAAACACCCTGTACTTGTTATAGAGAGGGGAGATGGCCCGGTTGTACGATTTGCCACCAGAACCCCACGTTATCTTGTTACGCCACTGAAATGACCATTACCGATACTCGTCGTGTTCGGTAAGAAGCTTATGTCAAATGTCAATTTTTTAATATAAAGTTGAAATGCGTCTGAGAGACACCTGCTCCCCTGAGACACGGCTAGTTTGGAGAAACTTGCTCTATAGATATGCCTTAGAATTTTCTTAAACAAAATTGATAATACATTTTCGGCAGGTTTTAGAGAGCTAAATAATCCCTTGATAAAACCGTAAAAAAATATTGTATACATAGTTACACGTTTTCGAATGGATGGTTGTTATTAATATTAAGAACTTTATATTGTCATATGGAACTAGCACTTTTCTTTATATTTTCATGACATAACTACATTATAAGAATGAAAAATTATTTAATAAAATGTGCTTTTAGAAAATACTGATATTGGCATTAAGTTTTGGGTTTTTTAATGCTTGATTCTTAGGATTTAGAAACAAGTAGATAGTTTCGGTCTTTCCAAAAGAAAGACAGAAACCAGGTATTCGTTAGAGTATACAAATAAAATAAAACAAAAACATTATTAAATAAATAACAATGTAAGCCTACATTTTTTACTTTTGTATAAAGAAATTTATTAATTCACAATTTTGGGAATGGTTCCTACTATTTTAAATGAGTGATTAATTTATATATTCTTTATAGGGCCTGAAGGTTTGAAGCTGCGTTGGGAAAAAATAAAAATAACTTTTACTTTTATACAACTTAAATTTTGAAACAAAGCACTAAACATTTCCTACTGAAGAAAAGGAGATTCCATCCATCTAATACTGATTCTATATAATCAATTAAGACATTAATTATTATCCTTAATGTCAATGAGGATTGGTGGAGATATTTACAATATTAAAAATCGGTAAACTCCTTTACCAGGAACTTCCCTCGTTATGATTTTTTTCTTTTATTAGTATTTTTTTTTAGTAGTAGTAGTTGGGAGGAGGTCTAGAGACCTGACTGGTAGGCCTATAAAACCCTTGCAGTCTATCTCAGACGCTCCCTCAACCACCACCCGCCATCAGGTTTCCATCCTGTCCTGCCTATATATGTCTAGATATCTTTCCAGGATAGTTCCTTGACTGCATAACTATGCAAGACCGTAGTGCCAAAAATAACCTGGTGGAGTCTTGCTCGTGCTTCACACCTGCACAGGAAGTGGAGTGGAGTGTCCTCCTCCTCCTGACACTCCGGGCAGGTAGAGTGTTCCTCAATACGTAAAATAGAGATCTGCCCCGTCATACCTACAGCCAGCTCCGAGTCTAGCAAGCTCATCTGCCTTCTAGTTACCCTCAATCCCACAATGTCCCGGCACCCAAACCAACATCGCACTCTTATTCCAACTGCTTCAGTCTGTCACCACATTCCTGAACCATCCCAACATGGGTAAGTCCAGCGCCTTAAGTTTTATGAAGTTTGACTTAATTTAGTAACACATATACCGTCTATTATTTTTTTTATTGGGCGCCATTTTGTTCCACCGTATTGTCTATATACTAGTATTTTACCAGATTCTACCTAGGCCACACTTGATTTTTGAATATAACGTAAAATAAGCTAAATAAGAAATTTTTTACTCCGATTTTTTAATAATTTCATTTTGTTCCGTCAAGTTGAATTCATACTAAAATTTTATCAGTGTATCAATATGTCATATCCATAGCTTGTACAAACATTAAAGTCAACTGACTAAGAGGCTTTTTTACTACATCTTTTAAACAGTTTATTTTTCCCCCATTTTATTCCTCTTCCATCTTAAATTCGTACTACAATTTGGACGAAGTTTAAAATAAAACTAACAAGTTTTTTCATATATAATACCACAAGAAAGAAAATTTTGTCGGCAAAGTTTTCGGATTGTTTATGAAAGTTTGTTGCCATTACCAAAAAGCAACAAACTTGAACATACAAGAGGAAAATTGTACCTTCAATATTTTCTCTCGCGTGGTATTCGACATGACTATTTCACGAGAACAATATCTTACCATATATAATATCAAATAAAACAGTGAAATCAAAAGAAATAAAATATAACAACTTTATTTTTTATTATCCACGAATATAATTTTGTTTATTATTTACAATATTGAAGGTGCAGTTATTATAATAGGTATTGGTTTGACCATCCTTTATTCCAGCTGATGTCGGTGAGGTAAAGTTGAAAAGTGTATCTGTGGCTCAGAAGGTAGTGCAACGTTGATCTCATCTCTTGGTAACTGAGTTTGTGGCGACGAAGGTGGTGGCGTCGACATCAATTTCTTTTAAATTTTGTACCAAGTTCTTGTGGTGTTCTGAGTCAAATTGCAGGTACGGTTTGATTGAATGAACACTAGAATGACCCGTCATTTATATTATTTGATGTTCACCAATACCTTTTTTTGCAAGTGCAGATATTACGGCAGATCGATGTGAATTATCTGTTAGCTTAAACTTCTTGGTTTCTAGACCAATTCTTTGTGCAGAGAGTTTTGTCCATTTTGCCAAGGTGTTTACGCCCAAAGGCATATTTTTGTACCAGTGGCCTTTTTGCCAATTCGGGTGTACCGTTAAAAATAGTCTGTCTGTGGTTATGGTAGTACCTCTTTTATCCATTAGTTTAAAAAACAATCTTACAGGACATACATTTTCATTGACGTTATTTTTCATCAACCACTTACTGCTTGCTAGGGCGTTTGCTTGTGTTGTTTTAGAAAAAATCGTGTTATATTCGATTCGCTTAGTAAATTCTCCTTTCATATTCAATTCTTTCTCGAAATATAAAACTTTACAGTTTGCCGCTTCATTCCCTCTCCATGCAAGTGTTAATGAACATAGATGGAAAATCTGGGTTATGTTTATCATAGCTACCTGCCATCGAAAGTAACTCCTCAGTAATGAACGCCTTTGAGCTTACTTTCCTTTTTTCTTGGGAAGCTTGGAGTAGTTTTCGCTTAGTGTCTCGGGCTTTAAAACATCAAGGTTGCTTGCTGCTTTAAAGCGAATATCCGTAAAAGGATCAATCTTAATTCCAAACTCTTTTTAAATAGTTTTCTTGAATAATTTGTAGGTAGTCTTCCATATTGCTTTTATGCTTAATTCTTTGTAATCTTCACCGTTTAGTTTTCTCATATTGAAGCCGTAATCCTCCAGAATATTTGCTATGTGTTTTAATTTGTAAAGCCTGGGTTATAGATTGAAAACGTTTGCGTCTTGCGTCGCCGTTTGCGCTGCCCTTTAAGTTTACGTAACGCAAAGGAATGGGTACGGTTATATTTTTGCCGCCATCCGTTTGAGTTTCCGCTAGCCGTCGAAAAGACGGCAATCTTTAACTTTGACGGAAGCGGCTGGCGAAAATCGGCGTTTGCGTTAAGCTGCAACCAATGAAATTGCTGGATTTTAGAGGGCCTTTTAAAACGTTCGTCCTTCGTAATAAATTTGACATTAATATATACATATAACATCCTTGTCCATTTAAAAAAACTGCTTGGGGTCATTGTCAATTTTAAGAAAATACTGGTAGGATTTATGAGTATTTTTACCCAATTAACAAGCCGAATTCGCGATCTTCTTTGCCGCCTTCTCTTCAACCACTTTACAGGTGCGGCACACATTAATATATCCACAATGCCTAGTCTTTACTAGGCATCATTACTATGATTTTAGATATCCATGCTCAGCAAATTAAAAAAAAACGCACATAAACTGAAAAACAAGCAAGACAAAATTGCATTACACAAAAGGCGATAAACATAAACATTAAAGTAAGGTTAGTTCCACAGGCGATACAAAGCGCAAACGTTTTTAATCTATAACTCCGGCTAAGAACCAGCGTAAACATTTAGCTCAAATGGACGACGCAAGACGCAAACTTTTTCAATGTATAACCCAGGCTTAATGCTTCTCCGAACAAAACTGGGAAAACTGTTCCCAGGCGGATTTTTTTGTTTTTACGGTATTAATCGGTATATTGTTAGCAACTATATGTTCTATATTTTTTAACGATTCTTTTCCGAATCTTGATGAGCCTGCGTCCGAACTCATGTTGAAGAATTGAAATGCTTAATTTGCACACTGTCAAAAGCGCGTCTTTTTATTTGTTTATATTGTAATAAATAGGGTAATTAAATTGGTAACCAAGGATATTTGACCTAGGTGACACTTGTCAAAATGACAAGATCAATTTTTTACTTTAACCCAACAAAATTTTGTCGCTAAAAAACCATCTTGTTGATTTTGTCCAGGTATGAGTTTTGGCAGTAGAAAACAGGCCGTTGCTATGTCAATTTGCCATTGTAAAACAATAGAGTGGAATAGTTAATTTTATTAGGTGTCATTTCATTTTGCCTCTTGGATTCGTACCAAAATGTTACCAGTTCATTCTAATACTTGATTTTTGTGCAACATTTGAGGCAAATTGGATAATTAGGCCACCATTCTGTTCCGCTATATTGTATTTTTACCAAAATATTACCAGGTCCCCAATATCACCCTAACTTTCGACAAAAATTTGAAATCAATCAGCTAAGTTTTACAGCTATGTCGCGAACTGACATACAGACAGACCGATGGAATTGAGAAACATGTTTTTTGCCATGTAGGAATACTAAAACGCGAAGATCCCGGCAGTGTGATTTTTTTTCTGGAACACAAACATTTTGTTTTGCGCACCACGATTTTATTAGCATTTCTACGCCATCTTGAATTCGTACCACGATTTTATTAGCAATTTTTATATCACCCTTAATTTTTGCACAGAAATTGAAATCAAATTAATAAGAATTTCTTTTAGGCTAATTTTTGCAATATTTTATTATACCTCCATTTTGATTCACTAAAATTTTACCAGTTCATTCCTACAGAAACCTTGATTTTTGTGCAAAATTTCAGATAAATTGGATAAGTAGTTTTAAGTAATATTTTTTTTGACAATTCACTAGGCCGCCAATTCGCTTCGCCGTCTTGATTTGATACCAAAATTATTCCATTTCATTCCTACGTATGCTTGATTTTTGTGAAAAATTTCAGGTAAATTGCATAATTACTTTTTTTAGTAGTAATTATTTTAACATTTCACTAGGCCGTCATTTGTAACCCTTTAACAATGTATTACATTTAGTTGTTGAAATATCTGTTGTTTCATTACAAAATTAAAATTAAATATACCTGGGTATTTCAAAAAACATACGTCAACGTTTAAAGGGAGATTCTTTTCAAGAAAATAAGACGAAAAGTTCATATTAACATGGGTTCACACATGTTTAAAATGTAGAAACAAATATAACTATTTAGTTATACCGAAATAATAAGAGCTATTTGATTATGATTTGGAACAAAAAATGGTGCACCAATTGTGTTTAAAAGACTACTGGCTTTATTCTTTAGAGCAAGCAAAAATAGACAAAAAATCTGCCTTGGTATTTTGTGATCGATAAGAAAGAAACAAATTCTAATTTGATTCATGCCTCTGGCACCTCTGATCCAGTTTTAGTTGAAATCATAACTGCTCAAAACTATACAAAAGTGATCTTTGGATCATTTCAAGACAAAAGTTTTATTAAATATATGTCCGCAAATGCCCTATTTTTGAGATACAGGATGCTAAAATCAAAAAATGTAAATTTTAAGACCAAAATGGAGTAACTTTTGTAGAATTTTGAGCAATTCCAAACTCCAACTAAAACTGGACCAAAGGTTTCACAGATAACAACTTGTCATATCATATAATACTAAGAGGCATTATTTAAGTATTTTTACTTGACCTAAATGATACAGCTAGTAGTTTTTTAAAAAAATGAGTAGCGTACTATTTTTTTATTAAGAAAGTCAGGAATGGTTACCCATACCTATGCCCATGATTGAACTGGTGAATACTGAATATAGCTTTTAAATACATATGAGGCTGTACCGAATCTTAATCAAAGAACTCTTGCTATTTCGGAATTACTAAAGAAATCATATTTTTGTAAAACTTTAACACATCTCTAAAGACAAACATCTGCATACCCATATTTATATGAACCTTTCGTTTTATTTTCTTACAAAGCATCTCGCTTTAATCATTGCATTAAAATGTTTAAACTGTAAAAAAATAAGGCGAACAATGAAATTTAAAAATATATGTATGCACTAAGTTCATATTCTTAAAAATAACCCTTGGGATTTGTTTTTTTGATTGACTTAAATAATCGCCATATCTCCAATATTTTGAACTAAAACATTGTAGTTTTTAAAAGCTTGAGATGTCAGCTCAACCTTAACCAGTTATAGATACTTTCTTGTTTTTGCAGTAAATCAACCAACCTCTAAACGAATTACCCATGTTCCATATCTTGTAAAATAAAAGTAGTACCTATTACATATAGGTTTAAAATGTTTTCATTATTCTTTTCCTGTTAAAATCTATTATATAAAAAACCGCAATTTAAAATATCTCTATTATAAATTCAATATTGTCTGACTTAACAGCTATTTAAATTTAATTGTAATTTCTAGAAAGAAAAATCCTGTTTGAAGAGAAATACGCATTTCTTAACGTTCATTAATCGTTACCAACCATAAGATGTCACCGGTATGGTAAACGGAATTGCCAGCTTAAAAAAACAACTTGAACAATTCTTAATAAAAATATACCCATTTACAAATATCAAATTAAAAATGCTCATTAGCATATTAGTAAATAATTCATTAAACGCCATGTTGCCACGTTACACGATAGTTTCTGAGAAAAAGCGTAACATACAAAAATTACGTGCACAATAGTAATAATAATAGAACAAAATTAAATTTAAACCTGAAAGGAGCAAATTGTCATTCAAATGAAAAGAAAAATTCCTGTAGAAGCAGCCAAAAAAGTAACGTTTTTGTCATTAAGAAAATAATTTAATAAATAAGGACAATATTACTTATTACGTTTTGGAATTTATTATTTTTACTATGACAGATTTTTGATAGAATTATTTAGGTCCTATGTGATACTGGGAACAAACTTTGATGAGCATCTACATTGACTGAATCATGTTGATAACCTCACAGTTAAATTAAAAAAGAACCTCCAAAGGCTTTATCTACTTATTGCAGTTAAAATGGTCTTATATCGGCATATTATGCTAAATACAGATCTTACCATATAATTAATTGAAGAACAAGTGCTAAAGATTTTATTATGCAATTATAAGATTCGTCTTATATTTGGGCTTTCTTATAAGGAGTCTTGGAGGGAATATGTAAAGGAATCTAGAATTTCGACCGCTAATATACTCACATTTCAAAAAATACACCGTGACTGTTGATTTGGGAAACATGTGAACAACTTTTTTATTTATGATTGTAGGCGAAAAAGATATTCCTTCTAAAAAGTTATATACAGGAGATGGTGCAGTTGTGAAAATATTGAATACATAAAGAATTCAGTCAATATAGCATACATTTCGCGAGCTTGGAACAGCACTCAGCTAGAAACAGCTTATAGAAAATCCCTTAGAGATTTTATTGAAAATGTATCCAAAAATCGTTATATTTTAAACAAGATTATAGATTGTGTGAGATTTTGTAGGGCATTCGAGCTGGCACTACGTGGCCATGATGAAACAGCTTTGTCTGAAAATCCAGGGGTTTTTCGAGGGCTTATAAATTTTGTTGAGGCGTTAGGCTAAGATAAACTATCCGCTTTAGCAATGTTAAGTATCGAGGGAAGCAGTGGCATAACTACAATGGTGCGAGTGGTGCGGTTGCATTAAGACCCGAGCCTTTGGGAGCCCGACGATCCGGTTAAAGACTACAGAAAAAACTATGGTATTAGAACTATCGATAGAACTAAAAACTATGGATTTATAAAAGCGCACATTTAAGTAAAGAAATTACATTTATAAAACTAAGCGACTTTTATAGATATGCAACAAAAACCGTGTCGCCGTGTGTATAGACCTTAACGCGCACCAAACAGGCAAACAATCTTTTATTTTTACTTGCCTTCATCGAACAAAATTTCTAGGGGAAATAAGGAGCAAAGATGTAAAATAGACTACAGACGTATAATTGCAGTGATACTGATTTTATATTTTCTTTTGTGAGTATTCAGCGTTATAGTTGTGATAAAATATATTACAATAACAATCGGGAGCAGCTAAAAGGAAAAAAAGCTGCAGAAAACGAAGCAAAATTGAAAAAATAGCTAAAAATATACAATTTCTTTCAAGTTATACAAGACAAACACAATACCCGTCAGTCGTCTAATCGTAAGTCGGTCTAATTAGAATTATTATTATACTTTAGAATGTTGTTTTGTTTATTTGTTTCTTTTTTTGTTAAGTTAATTTAGAATAGTTTATATGGAATATATTATGGTTGATATATAACCTAATTACATTTTTCTGAGATACATATCTGATTTGCTGGAGCTAATCTGAACGTTAAAACAAGATTTCAAGATTTTTTGCGATTTGTGAAATCAAAATTTTTTTACTCATATGTACTTATTATAGAGAGGGGAGGAGACCCGGTTTTACGATTTGGCAGCAGGGACCTACATTGTTTTGTTACGCCACTGGAGAGAAGTGTTCCAATTGTAAAAATCATCCTCTGAGACATTTACAGATGTTTACGTTCCTAGTTCCTAGACGCCGAAAAACATGTTTTGTTAATTCCGCCAGTCTGTCTGTTTTCGGCATATCTCAAAAACTACTTATTTGATTTAATTCAAATTTCGGCCAAAAATTGTCGTATAGGGATGTCATGGTAAAATTTTGGTAAAAATCCAGTATGGTGGAACAAAAGATGGCCTAAATAAATTTAAAAAAATCATTAAATTTACTTTATTCGTAACTTCCCTTGTTATGAATCTTTCCTTTTATTAGGAATAGTCAAGTTAGACCCAATTTAGTTCAGTATATAGTCATTTAGTAACACATATATACTGACTTAGGTCATACTTAATTCTTATGCAATCTGAGGTAAATAGGGAAGTAGTTTTTCAGTAATATATTTCGAGCTATCTACTATAGACGCCATTTTGTTGCGCCATCTTGGATTCGTACCAAAATTTTATCATACATATTACTAGATTTTTGTGCAATTGAGATAAATTGGATAAGTAGTTTTTTTACTAATAATTTTTTTAACATTTCACTAGGTCACCATTTTGTTTTGCCACATGGATATTTACCAAAATGGTACCAGCTCATCCTCATATAACCCTTAATTTTTAACCAAAATGTGAAGTGAATCGGGTAAGTACTTTTTAGCTATGCCGCGAAGAGACGAACCTACAGACAGACCGCCGTAATTGAAAAAACATGTTTTTCGGCATATAGGGACCCTGAAACTTGAAGGTCTGAAAAAATTTCGAAGGGTGATTTTTTTACAAGTACAATACTTCCCTTTTACGAGAGAAGTAAAAAATTATTAATAAAAACTACTTATCCAATTTCCCCGACATTTTGCAGACAAATTAGGTGTAATATGGGGATGAACTGGTAAAATTTTGCTACGAATCCAAGATGGCGGAACAAAATGGCGGCTTTGTAGAAATTAAAAAATATTAATGAGAAACTACTCTTACCTTAAATTTTGCACAAAAAGCCAGTGTGTATAGGAATGAACTGGTAAAACCGTGGTATGAAACCAAGATAGCGAGACAAACAAAAATCAGTCTGAAAAAAACTACTTATTTCGTTTGATTTGTCAGGTTTCACGCCAAAAAAAAACATGTTTCCTCAATTGAAGGGTTTTTTGCAAAAACTACCAATGTCATTTTTTTTTAATTTGGTGCTGTTCGCACCATTCCTTGTAAAAATCACGTGGTCATATCCTGGTAAAGTATTGCAGCAAGAACTGCCATAGTCAGCTAAATAATACGATTTAAATATCGCCTAGTTTTGCAAAAACAACCAATGTCCAAACGAGTACGAATACGTCGCGGCAAGTGTGTTTGTTTTACATTTTGTGTTGTTTACGATTCCTGTGTCGATTTTTTGGCCTAAAAAGTCATTAAGGATTAAAAATAAAGATACCACTACGTGACAGAATGTCGTCGAATACTCAGAGAGATCCTGATTCTACTGTTGAATGGCCTGCAAAAAGAAAAAGAAAAACGAGAAAATGTGAGGTTATAAAGAAGTTGAAAGTAGCTGGAGCGGCTCATACAAACTATAAGGGTATTCCTGTGCCTGCTAGGTGTACAGGGACGAACTGTGGGTAAGTTTTTATAATAAAATTTTGCTCATATCATAGTAACTTTGTTTACATGTAAATTTGTTGGTTTGGTTGCAATATCTAGGAGGGACAATAAAACCAACGCGAACGTTACATGACGACGATATATTTCTGATTATATTCAGTTTCATTATTTATTATCACAAATAGATTTTATAGTAAAAGCTAGAGGGTAGCTGGTTAGTTCAAACAGGTACTACTTTAAAGTAACTTTAGTTTACATGTAAATTTGTTGATTCTGGTTGTTACTCTCAGAGATACCAGAAAAGGGGTTTTTTCCTAGTTCTAGGGACTTTTTAACCAACTAGGGTAAAAGTGAATATTGGGTCGAATTTATTTTTACAGGCTAATTTTATTTAATCCCGTATAGAGACATGCAAAATTACACTCTTTCCATTTTGATATTTTTAAAAGTCAAGTTCAAAAAAATGTTGAACCGTACAGAACGAGTAACGTCAATAGCTGTTAACGCTACGATAAACTGTCAAAGCATTTCCTAATTTAAAAAAAAGCCAAAGCAAAATCACTTTGTTTATTTTTTTCTTGTTCTAAAAAAATATATTTGCTGTTCTGGAACTGTGGTGTTTTTGTTTCAGATGTAAACGCTATAAGTGCTTTGAGAAGATTGGTTTTAGAGAACGCCAAATCATCCTAGACAACTTTAACTCACTCTTTTCCAAAGATGAACAAGATAGTTATCTGGGGGGTCTCATTTCATTTAAAAATGTAAAGCAAAGGAGACCAAGACAGGTGCGTAACGACGAAAATGACGGCGATGGACCTTCATTTGATCATTCTGTGGCTTTTTACTACAAAGTTAGAACAGCTGGTAAGGAAGAGGCGATATGTCACTCTGCATTTTTGAGCTTGCATGGGATTTCAAGAGGTCGGCTTAGAAGAATTCAAGACTCTATTAGGGTATCCGGTTTACCTCCTTGTGATGCACGTGGAAAACATGGTAATAGACCATCTAAAACACCCAATGAAATTTTAAATTTAATAAGGCTACATATCAAGTCTTTTAGAGGAAGGCAATCTCATTATTCACGGAGAGATAATCCGGGAAAGATTTATCTGCCGGAAGAACTGACTGTAAGCAAAATGCATAAATTATTTTTAAACGAAGTTAGAGTTAACGTCTCCTACCATGTTTACTACCAAGTTTTTAAAAACGAATTCAATATTTCGTTTGGTGTTCCTAGAACGGACACTTGCGCTAAATGCGATGAGCTAACATTAAAAATAAATTCTGATATTGACACAAAACAACAACTTATTCAAGAAAAAGATCTTCATTTGCGAAAAGCCGAAAAGTTCAGACAAATAAAAAATCATTACAAATTAGAGGCTAGGGCCGGTAAATGTATGGCAATATCTTTTGATTTCCAACAAAATCTACCTTTACCACACATTAGAACTAGTGACGTCTTTTATAAGAGTCAGCTTTGGTATTATGTGTTTGGAATACATGACCTGGCAGATGATTCAGCTGCTAGGTATGTATATACAGAGGATGTGGCAAGAAAAGGCGCTAACGATGTCACATCCATGATTTTACACTACCTAAATAATAAAGATTTGACGAATAGTCATTTAGTCATTTTTAGCGATGGTTGTTCCGGGCAGAACAAAAACCATGTTATGGTTTATTTTCAGTACATGTTAGTACATTGGTTGAAATTATTTAAGAAAGTCACCCATGTTTTCCCAATCCGAGGTCATTCTTTTCTTCCCAATGATCAGGATTTCGCTCTTATTGAAAAGAAGAAAAGAAAAAATAGCCCGGAAGTTCCCGAAGACTGGGATACTTTAATAAAGGAAGCAAGAATAAACCCTTATCCTTTTGCTGTAGTTAATATGACTCAAGACATGTTTTTCGACATTCAAAACGCATGCTTTCCATATTTTCTTAAAACTCCCCGACCAACGCTAGGCCTGCGGGAAGCACGCATTATAGAAATATCTTTCGATTCTGAATACGTTAAAACTAAAAATACTTATTCCGGATTATGGACACACTGTGCTGTTCGAAATAAAAAAATTTTGCAAAACTACATAGAGCTAAAGGCGTTGTACGAAAAACCACTAGCACTAAACAGTGTCAAAATAAAAAATATAATATCTCTGTCGGCCTTTCTGAAGAAGCCAGCTAGTGTTGCATTTTATGAAAAATTTAATGTCAACGAATCTGCCAGTAATGTCGATATTGACGAGGATGATAATAGTGACGGGTGTGACTAATATTAAATAAATATATACATTTATCTTTGGACGGATTTTCGAATTTATTTGTAAATTTAAATAAAGTGTATATTAAGAATTTAGTACATTTAATTTTAAATTAGTCAAAAACTGCCAATGTCAGATTTTTTTTCCTAATTTACAAAAAAACTGTTTCTCATGTAACATTCTAATATATCTTCAAATCTATAAAATACAAGTGTATTTACTTGACGGGGTCCAAAAAAGTTATAAAGTTAACCATATCGGTTTGACGAGGTTTTTTTCATATCCTCAAAATGTTGAAATATTGACATTGGCTGTTTTTGAAAAAAACCCTTCAATTGTCAGTCTGTCTGTCTGTTCGCCGCATAGCTCAAAAACTACTTATCCGATTGAATTAAGGGTTATGGTGCTGACATGATTGATTGAAAAACTACTTCCCTATTTACCTCAGATTGCATAAAAATTAAGTATGACCTAAGAATGAATTGGTAAAATTTTGTTGTGAATCCAAAATTGCGAAACAAACTGGCAACCAAATAAAGTTTTAAAAATCAGCCTAAAAGAATTATGTATTTATTCGGTTAATTTCAGATTTTGGGCCATAATTCAAGATAGCGGAACAAAATTGGAGCCCAATAAAATGTAATCGTCCTTCAGATTGTTCAAGATTGTTTTATATCTTCACTATCACATCTAAATGCCGAAAAAACATGTTTTTTTTCAATACCGTCGGTCTGTCTGTCTGTCTGTTGGCTGCCCTACTTACCCGATTAACTTCAATTTTAGGTGAAAAATTAAGGGTCAGATGAGGATGACATGAGAACATTTTTATAAAAATCGAATGTGGTGAAACAAAATGGCGGCTTTGTAGAATATCAAAAAAATATTACTAACAAACTACTAATTCTATTTACCTCAAATGTTTCACCAAAAAAATGAAGTATTACATTGGAATGAACTGGTAATATTTTGGTATGAATCTAAGACGGTGAAACAAAATGGCGGCCTAATGAAATGTCAAATAAATTAAGTCTGAAAAAACTACTTATTCTATTACTTTCAAATTCTGGACAAGAATTAGGTGTGATATAGAAATAAATTTGTTAAATTTTAATATGAATTCAAAATGGCGGTCTTATAAAATGTTTAAAAAATTAATGTAAAAAAACCTTATTTATTTACTTCAAATTTTGCACAAAAATTAAATGTGATATAGGGATAAAATTGCGGCCTAATAAAGTTTTTAAAAAATCAGTGTAACAAATTACTTATACAGTTGATTTTAAATTTTGCCTAAAAATTAAATGTGACATAGGTGGAAAGTAGTAAAATATTGGTAAGAATCCAATATCGTGGAGGTCTACTAAAATGTAAATTTCCTTAACCCGGAACTTACCACATTATGAATTTTTCCTTTTATTAGGAATAGTAAAGTCTGATCCAATTTAGTTCCGCATTTCATAGTCATTTAGTAACACATATATACTGTCATTTAAAACATTTTTATTGGGCGCCATTTTGTTCCACATTAGATTGGTATCAATAGTTTACCTATTGATTGATTGATTTTTTTGGCATAATTTAAAATAAATCAAATAAGTAGTTTTTACACTAATTTTTTTAAGACCGCCCAGTGAATTGAATAAGATTTTTTGACGTTAATTTTTTTAAACATTTTACTTGGCTGCCATTTTGTTTCGCCATCTTGTTTGTACTATAATTTTACCAGTTTATGTCTTTAACGAGGAAAGCAAAATCAATAAATTCGCCCTTCCCACTTATCTCGTACAGAAATGCATTACATAGAGGCACATTTTATGACGTCATATAGTTGTTTGTTAATAGCTTAAAAGAAATTATTAGTTTTTAAGATTTGTGTAATTTATTATTGTTAATAATATTTATTTTTATAACATAACATAACATTTACATACTCTATAAACCATAAAATATGTTTATTTTTTCTTCCATAAAAAGAAGGTTTTATTCCAGTAAATGGATTTTTATGGTATATTTAAACATTTGAATATGTTGGGATTATGTTTTTCCGTACAGGATTCACACTAGAATGTCCTTCACTAGAATAACTTTAACTTGAATTCAAATTTTACTAGTTTATCTCTATGTTACACTTGAGTTTTGTGTCAAATTTGAAGAATTTAAACGTTGGCGATTTATAATAATGTTTTATCGCAAATGATTATCATAAATATCGTTTGTTCGTTCATATGTAGTAGTGTATTTTATGTTCCTGGCATAAGAAGCCAGACCAGTAAAATCCTTAATAATTAAGTATTTAGATTCTAACGAGTTTAAAATAGGAATACAAATGTAAAACGAAGAAATCATGGTTCTTGGTATTAGACCGTGTCATATTAGAATAACTATCCGATATTTTGCCTTCGAATGCACAATCTATCTTCAAGGATCTTTACTCCATGAGATCTGAACACTGAAGAAGCTGGGACATGGCCCAGAGGACCCACCATCCACCCGACCTCCCTCCTGGGAAGCTGCCTCTCGATGATAGGTACTACCGGTTTAACGGGCCTTATTAAACCATAAGTCATCGCTATCTTAGGTGTGTCAACTCGTACACATCCGGATGTGTGTACTCACATCGAGCCTCTTCTATATTGTCGCGGTCAATATGAGAGTTGTCTGAAAACAGAGAGAAATGTGTATATTGTCAGTGTTATGGTGTGTGATTGCGGGGCCTACGGTGGTAGACCCGGTGTACCCGCCGCTCCTCCTGAGGGTCATAGTCCACTAGCATTCTGAGTTCTTCAAATGGGTGTGCTGCTGCCCGCTCTATGCCTTTCATGGCTTTCTTCCTGATTGTTGTCTGGAGAGGCTCCCAGTCCAGGTCCCGCTGGATCTGGGCATTTCTTACGTACCAAGGTGCGTCTACCGTAGTCCTTATGTACTTATTTTCTGTAGCTGCCAGTTGGTCTATGTAGGTGGGCGCTGCATACGCCTACGCTACTGCTCCAAATATCAATTGTGATCTTGCGATCATTTTTATCATGGAGAGCTTTGTACGAAGAGCCATGGGGCTTCTTCGGTTCAAAAGAGGGTATAGCCTAGCCATAGCCTTATTTGTCTTTGCTCTTGTTGCTTCTATATGGGGTTTCCATGTTAACCCCTTATCCATTATCAGCCCTAGATATTTTATCGAGTTTGTCCATGGGATGTCATCTCCATCAATGCTTATAGGCTCTGGGAGTATCATCCTCCTCTTTTGGAAGAGGATGGCCTGGCTTTTTTGTGCATTTATTTTGATCTTCCAAGTGATACACCAGTCACTTATCAGATCCATTTCTTCCTGTAGTCTCCTACAAATGATACCTGCATTTCTATGCTTTGCCGCTATAGCACAGTCGTCGTGTTATGCGTCAGTGTTATGCTGGTTAGTGCAGCAATTCCTTTTCTAGGAAGTTGCTTTATCATTTGATTGGTTATGCCATCTTTGCCTGGAGCTTTACGCTTCTTTAGACATTTTATGACATTTTCAACCTCCTGCGGTGTAGCCGGGTGCTCCACCGTGGCAGGGGTTTCTGTGTTGTTTAGTCTTCTGCAGCCATTAATTACTTCTATTTCATGTTGATCATCTTCGAGCGGATGTTGGTTTAGTCGACACTCTCGTTCTAGAGTGTCTGCTAAGGCCTCTGCTTTCTCCTGGTCTGTGTATGCCATTCCTCCTGCCCTGTGCAGGGGAGGCATTGTTTGTTCGCAGACCTTAGCCTTTTCTGCATTTGCCATGCAGTATTGTCCTTTGTGTCTAATTCCCGTAGTTTATTAGACCACATTCTGTCTCTGTGTATCCTTAGTGCATCTCTCAACCTAGTTGAGTGCCTGTTTAGAGCTATTCTATCCTGCTCGAGATGTCTCCTTCCGTAGGCACGTTTAAGCCTTCTATTCTCTCTTATGAGAAGTCTCAGCTCGCGAAGGAGGTCACTCCCCGGCTGAACGTGAGGAGTGTTCATAATTATTGTGCTTTCGTGGAATTCTTCTAGTATTTTGTTCTCTATAGTCTCTACGGCTCTTTCCAGTTCCTGAGGGTTATTAATGGCTGCTATTTCGATTTTATCCTGGACTTTATCCTGATAAGTCCTGCAGTTAGTCTGTTTCCTGATTGAGGTTTCTTGAGCCCTGTTTTGTCTAGCCAGTGTGAGTACTATCGGATTATGATTCGATGTACCTTCCTCGAGGGTTTCTTTGTCGAAGTCATGGACTATATTCTTTAGGATTGCTATGTCTAGCACCTGAGGATGGCCAAGGTTTCTTGGTAGAAACGTTGGCCTATCTGGTCCTATGACTTTGCTCCCTTGGGCTTTCGAGAAGTCCAGGAGTCTTTGTCCATTTCTATCCTGTGTGGTGCTGTTCCACTGTGGATGTTTGCAGTTCAGGTTACCTATAATAACCCGGGGGTTTCTGCCCCTTAGCAAATCATCTACGTCTTCCTGTAGTAGGTCCCCTCTAGGGGGCCTATACACAGAGGAGATTTTAATCTTCCCTCTGGTGGTGGACAGTTCAATCGATATGGCTTCTATTTCGACGTCTTCGATCCCAATGTATGCGTGTGGGATAGTCCTTTTTACAAGGATCGCCACCCCACCGCCATTGTTTACGACTCTGTCGTATCTATAGGTTTCATATCCGGGGATAGAGAACCTGTCTGCCCTGGTCTTCTGCAGTGCTAGAATATCAGGGGTCTGTTCAGAGATTAGCTGCATAATCTCTATTTTTCGTGTTCTTATGCCGTTTACGTTCCACGACATTATCTTCAGTGTATTTGGGATTGTGGGATTAATTTCTGCCATTTCTGGGTTTTAGGGCTGCCTCAATCAGCTTCCTTGTCTCACTCATGAGACTCTCAGCCACATCCTTTATGGCTTTATGGAAGATTTCCATTGTCATTTCGGTGGGGGAACTGGCAGCTGCAGGCTGCCTGGCCCCCTCATTCTCTCTCCTCAGTAGTTATAATATGGGAGCGCCTCCTCCTCCTCCTCTTCCTCTCTCTCATGTCCCTCATTCTTAACTTCCTCCCCTTTTATTCTCATTCGCATCATATTTTTAATTTTTTCTCTTTATTCTCCCACATTTGATTTTGCATTCTTAAGTCTTATAAATAGGTGCATCAAGATCATTTTAGTATGTTAAGGTACGAGTGACTGTTAAAAGAAAAAAATCTGTTGAATAAATCTATTAATAATAATATTAAAATAAAATGAGTGAATCAGTTGGAGAAAGAAATCGATCCATTCCGCTTCAGAGCCTCGAAGAAATTATACCAGGAGTTCAAGAAGAAAATATACCATTAGTTCGAGAAGAAAATAATGGGATTGTTTTAAAAAATTTGAACAAAACTGAGAGTGAAGAGAAAAAAGTGTTTTGTGCTATTTGTTTTGAAATAATCGAATATTATGATTCATGTAGACCAAATACATGTTCCCACATTTTTTGTTTAAAATGTATTTTAAGATGGAATGATGAAAATTGTTGTTCTATAATGGTAAACAATTGTCCTGTATGTCGCACTAGATATTACTATTTGGTACAAATCTTCAAAGATGTAATTAGACATCATTTTGTTGTAATTTTAAAAAGAGGATAATATTTTTTTTATAATTTGTGTTTGTGAAAACTCTGGTAACAAATAATTTTGTAAAAAAAGTAAATGTAAATATATATATATAATAATTGACACACATTTTTTCCTTTTCCTATATTGAAACGACAACAATGATCTAACAAGTTTTTTAATACATACTAATTTTCACATTACATAACAAAACAATTGTTATGGGTTGACACAAAAAGTGCCACGCCCTAAAATGGCACCACTTTTGCAGATCGAATCTTAAATTTTCTTATGGGAATTTACATGTAAAAATGACGGTTTTGATTGTCGGACCGGCATAGCCTAATCTACTACTTTTTAATTATACTAATAATATTAATATAATTTGCATCAAGTAAGAGAAAACTCAATTGAATACAGAAACAAGCGTTAACAAAATGTTATGCTAATATATGAGTGCTTCTAGTGGCAGTAGACATAATCGACACTTTTTTTACATATGATTAACTATTTCATTTACAAATACAGTGTCAGATGTTAGAATAAAAAGAAGTATTTTGCATATAGCACTGAAAATATATAACCGCTTATAGTAACATTTGACATTTTTAAATTAATATTCTTGACGTATTCTTATTATCTTTACAATTTAAGTTTAAAATTAATATTTTTGACATTATCTATCCATTACGTTTATAACCTATATTTAAAATTAATATTGTTAAACTAATCTACCCATCACATTTACAAACTATGTTTAATATTAAACCTAACCTAACCTAACCTAACCTATATTTAAAATTAATATTGTTAAACTAATCTACCCATCACATTTACAAACTATGTTTAATATTAATATTTAACAATATAATTTTCTATTTCTTTTTTTTCATTTTTGTTGCAGTAAAAGCAAGCATGTTCAGGAATTAGTATAAAAAGATGTATCCTACAAATAGCACAATGTAAATCAGAAGCACTAACAACATAGGCTCTTTTGTAGTGGCAGCTCACGTGATCGGATTCCCCTCTCCGTAAATATCTCATGTGAATTGCACTACAAGGAAGGCAAATAGCAAATGTTCCTAGTCTTCGACTTTCAATTTTAGAGTAGCTTTGTATAACACATACATCTTTTTCTTCAAAATTATTAAATAATTCACTAGCCCTAAACTTGCTTACTTTTACGTCAGCCTCGGTTCCTAAATTTAGTAATTGTCCATCCATATCCACTCCTTCGTCAATTTCCTGATCATCTTCCTCCATCTCTTCCTCTTCCTCCTCTTCAATATAATTAATATCGATGTTACATAAGAATGATCTTCTAACAAGCCTAGATGACTTGTCCAAAAATGAATGTTTATAAGTGATGGAATCGCCTTCCAAGTTATTAAAAATCTCTTCTCTTTCTTCAATTTGAGCGGCGATCTCCATATTATTTTCTTCAATTTGGACAGCGTTTCCATTCATATTTTCTGCCATTGTTAGGAACTTTGGATTTAGATCGATTTATTTGATAAAAAATTTGGTTATACGTTAAAATAATAGCGACAACTGATATTACAGCGAATGTTACTGTATGATCGTCGAGTGGATGTTCTTAAGTATATATCCCATCAACCACCACTTTTACTACCTGCAATACATAAGTTTTTTTTTTTTTTTTTTTTTTTTTTTTTTTTTATTCAAGGTCCCGTTCCCTGGCAGTTGCCTGGGGGGGGGGGGGGGGGGGCAAGGGGGGCTTCGCCCCCCTCCCCGCTCCGCCAACCCCCCTTAAACCCCCCTCACCCTCACCTTATCTTCTTTCTCTCCCTTCCTTCTTTCTCTTTTTTATATGTTTCTCCGTTTTCCTTCCTTCTCCTTTTTCCTTCCTTCTCCTTTTTCCTTCCTTCTTCTTTTTCTTTCCTTCTCCTTTTTTCTTTTCTTCTTTTTTAATCTAACCTAACCTAACCTAACCTAACCTAACCTAACCTAACCTAACCTAACCTAACCTAACCTAACCTAACCTAACATAACCTAACCTAACTTAACTTAACCTGAAGAGGGTAGCCCGAAATTGGGGAGCCGGGATTTGAGTCTCGGAAATTAAGGGGTCCGGGGGGAAGGGGGGAGAGGGGGGAGGGGGGTAAGGTTGTTGATCGGCTTGGGAAAGTGGTTTTTAGAGATTGTCGTTCAACTTTAAGTAGGACACATGTGATTAACTTTTGCATATAAAATTGCCTCAGCGAAGAGACGAATGCAATTGATTTCTGCATTCACACTGTGCAGAGCTCGCGAGTTTTCTGGTGTTTACATTGTGTTTATTTGGTAATTTTTCAATTTTTATTTTTATTTCTAACATTTTTATTTGGCAAGATTTAATTCTTATATATATTGGTGACATTTTTATGTACATTTGTGGCATTTTATTTGTTATTACGATTTTTTTTCATAATGGACAATTTTTTGGCATCGAGTAGCAAAATTATTGACAATGACTTTGACTTATACACATGTACTCAAATGCAGAATTTTGCAAACCAACAAAACAATGAAACAGACGTATTTACAACTAGTCAACAACAAACTATTCAGGACTTGAATGAAATTATTTATAATAGCCAAGTTCAAAATAATGCCAACAAACAGAACAACGAAAAATATTTATTTACAGCTAGTCAACAAGAAACTCTTGACGATCTTAATGACATTATTGACAACAAATCGGACTTAATTACAACAAAAACTAAACAAACTCTTGAAGAACTGAATGACATTGACGAAACTCAAAATTCTAGCGATGAGGATATTGTTTGTTTTCAAAAATCTAATCCAAATTATTTAACATTAAAATCGCCAATTAATTCTCCGAGACCAATTTGCTCTCCCTTTTTGTTTAGTGAAAATTCTGATTCGGAAGAAGAACAAATTGATCAAAATTTAAGTTTGGCTATTTGTCCTACTAATTCACCATATGATATTGTAAATTCTGATTCGCAAGAAAAACAAATTGATCAAAATTTAAGTTCGGCTATATCTTCTATTAATTCACCATTTGCTATTGTAAATTCTGATCCGCAAGAAAAACAAATTGATGCAAATTTAACTTCGGATATTTCTCCTAATAATTCACCAGTTGAACAAAATTCAATTTCGAAACCATCATTTATCATTAAAAAAAATTTTAAAATTAATAAAAAAAATAAAAAACAAATAGCAAACCTTAAGTGTCTGGGTTTCGCTATTCAAAATTTAACTAATTTGATCACAATTAAAAAGGGAGACGAAAGTACGGTGAATTATGTTAAACAGGCCTTTGACAAATTAGTTGACTCATTTGAAGAAATGGATTCATAAAGTCAATTAATTTCTATTGCTTTTTTCAAAATTTGACTATAACTAAATAAAAATGCACAATATTAATTTTATTATTATACAAAGAACTTCAAAAATGCAATTGCTTTTTTCAAAATTTGACTATAACTAAATAGAAATGCACAATATTAATTTTATTATTATTATTATCCAGAAAACTTCAGAAATGCATAAGTGTGTAACATGTAATAAAGTCTTCACTAGAAAGGATAATTTATTGCGACATAATAAAAAACATGTTAACGGAAATTCCACAAAACTCAACAGTTGGTTGAAAAAACCAAAGCTTGTTAAAGGTAAGAACATTTTATTTTTCATGTTATATTTTGTAAAATATTTTTTTCTTAATTTATAGATTCTACAAATATTGTAAAATATTGTAAAGAATGCAAGAAAAATATAAACCAAAGTCTATGGGGTGGACATCTTCGATCTAGTGTGCACAAGAACAATTCCAAAATAGGCTTGGAGGAAGGTGTTGAAATTATCAAGTCAGCATTCAGGGAACGAATAATATCTTATAGGATTTCCTCACACCAAAACTTCATAAATGTGAAAGAGTATTTTCAACATTTGGAATACAAAATTGCACATCTAATAGATCAAGAACTGCAGAAACATAAATGTATCAAGCTAAATATGGAACTGTTCGGTTTCTATTTTAACCCCAGCAGCGACAGCTATGATGTCAAATCTTTTAATGCGCCGTTCCAAGTCATTTGCCAGGGATATCAGAAAAAAGAACTGTTAGAGCAAATCTGCACCATTATTGACCAGAAAGCTGACGAATTTGCAGAAAGAGATTCAGGTAAAGAATTTATTTTCGATTTTACAACAGCAACAAAAAAAGTAATTTTTTAATTTTTACGTTGCAGGATGGGCTTTGATGAATTTACTTCATTTGGAAATTAATGTTAACAAGCACAATCCGCTGAGAGCCTCATCTTTTATCGAACTTCCTCAAGAGATCAAGAGACGTCAAGCTGTGATCAACATTAGGAATGATGACAACTTTTGCTTCGCCTGGGCAGTTGTGTCTGCTCTTCACCAACCAAGCGGATTAGATTTTGAAACTTCATCCTACCCACACTACTCTTCTGTTTTGGATATGTCAGGTATAGAATTTCCAATGTTGCTAAAGAACATTAAGATTTTTGAAGAAAAAAATAACATTTCTATTAATGTATATGGATTAGAAATTATAAATCCTAAAAAGGGGTATGAAGTAATTGGTCCACTTTATTATTCATCGAATAAAAAAAATCAACATGTCAATTTATTGTTAATAAGTGATGATGATGAAAAAACTTTTCATTATTGCTATATTAAAGATTTATCAAAACTAGTTTCTGCACAAATTTCTAAACATCACGGAAAAAAATATATTTGCGATGGTTGTTTACAATATTTCCCTACAGAAGAAAATTTATTACAACACAATAGCTATGATTGTGATCATTTACGAATTAACCTACCTTCTAAAGAATTAATAAAAGATAAGTTTGGAAACTATTCATATGATAATATTTTGAAATTTGTAAATTATCATAAACAAATGAAAGTTCCTTTCGTGGTGTATGCAGATTTTGAATGCATTTTAAAGCCTTTAAATAATGACAATGTTGATAAAAATCCTAATACTTCATACACCTTAAAACAATATGAACATATTCCACATTCATTTGCCTATTACATTAAATGTTCATTCGACGATAATTATTCTAAATTTGAAAAATATAGAGGTCAAAATTGTGATACATTATTTATAAATTCTTTAGAAAGAGATGTGTATAACATATACAATAAATATTTAAAGACTCCTAAAAAGATGATTCCTTTGAACGAACTGGACAAAATTTATCATAACTATGAAACAGTTTGTCATATTTGTAATAAACCTCTTTTAAATGACAGGGTTGCAGATCATTGTCATATAACCGGTCTTTATAGAGGTCCAGCTCATTCACTCTGCAACATAAATTACAGAATACCTAACTTTATTCCAGTTATATTGCATAATTTGCGTAATTATGATTCTCATCTATTTCTTAAAAAATTATGCTTAAACAAAGAACAACTAACAGTTATCGCACAAAACAAGGAAAAATATATTTCATTTGAAAAGCTTATTCATGTGGATAACTATTTTGATAAAAAGACACAAAAGGCTAAGAAAAAAAATATATCATTAAGGTTTATTGATTCTTTTCAATTTCTATCCCATTCTTTATCAAAACTCTCTGAAAGCTTAAAAGATGAACAATGTAAGGAAATAAAAAAAATTTTCAATGATGAAGAAAGATTTAAACTTATTCGGCAAAAAGGTGTATTTCCTTACAATTATATTGATGATTATTTAAAATTAGAAGAAACAACTTTACCTCAAAAAGACCAATTTTATAATACTTTAACGGATGAGCACATCAGTGATGCAGAATACCAAAGAGCTGTAAAGGTTTGGCAATTGTTTAAATGTGAATCTCTTGGTCAATACTCCGACGTTTACTTACTCTCTGATACTTTACTTTTGGCAGATATTTTTGAAAATTTTAGAAGCACTTGTTTATCCACATATAAGCTCGATCCAGCTCATTTTTACACTTTTCCAGGTTTATCTTGGGAGGCGTGTTTGCGTTATACTGGAATAGAGTTAGAATTGTTAACTGATCCAGATATGATACACTTTTTCAAAAAAAGCGTTCGCGGTGGTGTGAGCTCTTGCATTTGTAGAAAATCTGAAGCTAATAATCCATTTCTTTTAAATTTTGATCCTTTAAAGCCAACTAAATACATAATTTATTATGATGCAACAAATTTGTATGGTTATGCAATGTCACAGCACATTCCAACGGGAGATTTTGTTTGGTTAACAGATAAAGAAATCAATGATTTAAATATTATGAATATTTCTAAAAAATCTAATAAGGGATATGTTTTAGAAGTTGATTTAGAATATCCTACAAGTCTACATTCCTATCATAACGATTTTCCGTTTTGTCCAGAAAACTTTAAACCGCCAAATTCTAAATGCATAAAATTAATACCCAATTTAAATGATAAATCAAAATATGTTATTCACTATCAATTATTAAAACAATGTTTGGAACATGGACTCAAGTTAACTAAAGTTCATAGAGTTTTACAGTTTTCTCAATCTGATTGGTTGAAAAAATATATAGACTTGAATTCAAGATTAAGAAATGATTCAAAGAATGAATTTGATCGTAATACTTACAAGTTGGCAAATAATAGTATTTATGGCAAGACTATGGAAAATGTTGATAGGAGAATTGACGTAAGACTTGTTACAGAGTGGGAAAAAAATAGAAGAAAAGATGGTGCTGAGAATTTAATTGCAAAACCATATTTCAAGGACTTAACAATATTTTCTGAAAACTTGGTAGCTATTCAAATGCAAAAGATTCAAGTTACTTACAATAAACCAATATATGTAGGCTTCTCAATATTAGATATATCTAAAACTGTCATGTATGATTTCTTTTATAATTTTTTAAAACCTCTTTATCAGGAAAATATTTCACTTTTATACACCGATACCGATTCGTTCATTTTAGAAGTCACAACTCCAAATATTTATTCTGACATGATAAAAAATATTCACAAATTTGACACATCTAATTATGAATTTAATAATATTCATGAAATGCCTATTACAAAGTCAGTTATAGGAAAATTCAAAGATGAATATGCTGGTGAACCCATTACTACTTTCTTTGGTACTGGAGCAAAAGCATATTGTATTAAAACGGAAAACAGTTTAACAAAAAAAGCAAAAGGTGTTAAAAAAAGTGCAATTAAAAAGCAGTTGGATTTTATTCATTATAAAGATGTTGTTGAAAATCATTCTAAAACCTTTTGTTCAATGTATGTTTTTCGATCTAGACAACATACAATTTTTACAGAGTTAATTAATAAATTGGCTTTGAGTTCCGAAGATGATAAGCGGTATAAAATTCCCTATAGTTTTAATACATTAGCTTGGGGACACCAAGATATTGCTTTGTATCAATGGAATGCAGAACATGAAGATTTAGATATATTTATGTAGATATTATAAGGTATTTAAATTTGTTGTTTTTGAAACCAAAGTTAGTCTTCATAAGTCTTTCACAAAATGTGCTTAGAAACTTTTGACAAAGAAATTGATAACAGTTATTTTAAAACATATGAAAAACGACTTTCCACTTTTAAAAAATGGAAAGGAAAATTGAGACCAGAAGTGTTAGCTGGAGCTGGCTTTTACTATACTTCAATCAATGATATTTGTAAATGTTTTTATTGTGGTATTGAAATTTTTGATTGGTTAAGTTATGATGATCCTATTGTGGAGCATAAGAAATTTGCTAGGAATTGTGATTTAAATAACTGTTTATGGAAAAATAGGAATCGAATAATTGTAACCATTCAAAATAAGTCTTCAAGCTACACATTTTATATAGTATTATTAATATCCTTATTTATGAACTTTTACATATATTTAAATTAAGTATTTTATTGTTATTTTTTTACAACTGCTTTTGCTTTCGTGGTGAAAGTATCTGCTTAATGTTAATAAATTTGGAATATTATTATTAATTTGTTTTAATGACTATCAGTAGATCTCAATTTATTCTTCTTTATTTTATTTTCCAAAATGTTTTTTATGTTCATCATCCCCCTGGCGTAACACAGTGTGAAATATGTTTTTCTAATAAAACAGACGTCACTCTAAGTAAATATTGTAAATTTATGAAAATTGGATTAATTAACAATAGTACAATTAGTTGGATGGAACGAATAAATGGAAATGAAAATGCAAGTAAATTTTTTAAAATTTTGTATCATTATCCAAATCGATCTATTTTTGATACAAATTGGATAGAAAGGTTAGAGTTTAAAAATAATCAGTTACAAATTTTAACCCCCAACTGTACCAATTATTATGACGGATTCAAAAATTATTACTTTTCCATCATTAGTGTTACATTAAACTTTGCATTATTTTTATACATTACCATTTTAATTATTTATCTTTATTATAAATTTCAAACTGGAAATCTATTTTTTCATTAATCCATTTTAAACGAAACTTTAAAGAAAGTGGGGATGAGAATATTTAAGTACAAGAATAACACAATATGTTTCAGTCTCGTTTAGTCATTATGAACAACGCCGTGGTTCATAAACCTTTGGAAACGCTTCTTAATTCAAAAATTTATTTTTTAAATAATTCTTTGTCAAAATTTGTTCTTGTTGGCATTAGTTTAAATGATTTTTCTCCAAAAATTGTAATTGGTGGAAAAACTGGATTTTCAATCGCACTAACCGAAGAAAATTGGAAAGACATTTGTGTTCATCAAGGAATTATTGTAAACAATTTCTACTTTCCTCAAGTTGATCAAACCAGTGTGAATATAAACAACATTCATCTGCAGGTTCAGAAAATAAATGATACCCCTGTTCTACAAATTACAAAAGGCCCACACTTCATATACTTAGGACAAGAGTCTTTGGACAATTTGTGGCGATTAAAGGAAATTATTGATTATAGATTATCTATACTTAAAAGGCAAGAATTCAATACATATTTCAAAATATTTCAAAATAATATTTCATCTGATTGTGGCGACTTGTGTACGCATGTTTATAATATAATAAGTCCAACAGAAAATCCTAACAGTGAAAATGTTTCAACTATGATGGAATTACTTGCTTTATATCCTGAACAAATGGAAAACAAATTGAAGCAAAATGGAACAAAACGAAAATATTACGAAGAAAACAATGAAAATGGATCAAAAAGAAAATATTACGAAGAAAACAATATCTTTTCTGGAAGAGAACAATAAGGTGCATGTGTTAGTGAAGTGGAGCTTTGCTTACAGACAAGCCCGTAGGAGTAACTTTCAGATGTGGTACTTAGATAGACTCCGTTTTGAAAAAAGAATAAATGATTGTAAACTTATTCTAGATTCGATATTATCTGAGGAACATAGAAATAAAATATATTTGACACGTTTTAATAAAAATTGTATTTGATGTTTTACTTAATAAAATTTTAGTTTAGTAAATGTGAATTTTATTTGAAATTAATTAGCACATTAAGACTTTGTAATTTGTATCAGCTAAAGCATAAAGTGAGGAACAGAAATAAAACAAATTTAACTAAAATTTAATTTCAATTTAATTAAACAATATTTTTTTATCATTCAAACGATTTTGTATTTTCCTTGAATGTGAACATTTTCACATATTATTCTTTGAAAGTCCTGTTCACTCTTCTACCATACTTGCTTTCAAATTGGAAAACGTGCTATAATGGTTAATTCGAAATTGTTGCATCAAATTTTGAAATTTACATTGAAAAACTTCTTCCTGAAAGTTTTGTTTGCAAGTTTTTTGGTGGAGTTTTTCTGGACTGATTAATATTTTTTCATTACCTGTGTCACGTCTTTTTGTTTAGATTTTAACGGTTGTGCCGAACATACTTAGAAAATACATTTATGGTAATCAAGATAATATCAAATCCCTTATTAAATTTGGCATAGGAAAGTATTTCAACCAAATCAGCTTGAAAAGACTATTTAACCCTTTCACTACCACCCTTCTCCGTGTTTGTAGTTTTTTCTATAGGTTTATGTAATTCATTAACGAATCTGCCGTTTAGCAATACGTAACTCGTAATGAATAGAGGGCAT
>JAUTXW010001363.1:0-31402 GCA_030620095.1 Kuschelorhynchus macadamiae
AAGTTTTCCTATAAGAGAATTAAGAATATAAGTATTTTGAAAATTATTGGGATTGGTAGCATCGTAAAATTGATTAATTATTGATTGGCACGTAGCCAAATATCTATTTAGTTCGGTAGCGTTACCGTCAAATATTGGCACACAATTTAAAAATTCTGGTTTAAATTGGTTAGTCATGTTTTCGCGATTTACGTTTTCTAAGTTAATATTTACACTAGTATTACTACTTAAAATAAAATTATCTAAAACTAATTGATCTTCAGCACTAAGATATTGAATTTCAGTGAAATTATTGTTCTCAGTAGAACTACTTTGATTAATATTATTTACTGGTACTTCCGCTTGGGATTGGAAATAGAGTCAGAGTTAGTTCTGAAGGATTCAATGACAAATTGTTTAAAATATTTACCAAGTCGTCCGCATAAGACATTTATCAAATTGCACTTACATTAATATCAACAGAAATCTTCTAGTCATCTTCTATAAGAAGCTCTTGCAGATACCTAGCGATGTCGTCTGAACACTCAAAAACTTCTTGCGGAAAGAATTATTCGTTTTCTTCGTGTAGATGGTGGGTGGATGGACAGTTCCGCGATGGAATGGGTGTTCTGAATTCTGAGAAGCCACTCTGAACAGCACACGACACCTCCACGATCGAAAATCACAAATAGGTTCGATTTTTGACAGTTTTCGAAAATGTCCGAAAATTGATTTGCAATCTCCGTTTATCGCAAATCAATATCTATCAAAATCCGCACGACTGCGCCAGTTAACTATTGATAACTAGAAATTCCGTTTTTAAAAAATTTTATTTTTCTAAATTACAAAATTCGAGATTGGATTCTTCGGTTCGAAGTCTTTTCTCTGACTAACTGTAAAAATCCAGTACATTAGTTGAAGTGAAGTAAATAATGATATGCTTGCAAAAAGAAGAATGTTATGTCAGCAGGTTGGCTATGGTCTTCGTTACAGGGTGTGATGTAACTAGTGTATAATCTGCAATTCTAGCAAGGATAATAACCGGTTTTCAAAATGTATGGATACTTACTTCTACCAATTGAGTAGGTACCCGATAAATATGCATAAAATAAATAACATTAATAGGTTTTTTCAAAAAATATAAATTACAAATTTTTTTATAATTTAGATGAGTACCCATTGTCCTCAAATTCTTCTTTGTCCTACATATATATATATATATATATATATATATATATATATATATATATATTATATATATATATATATATATATATATATATATATATATATATATATATATATATATATATATATATATATATATATATATATATTATAAAAATTAAAATTAAAAAACTGAAATGGTGGTTTTATAAACATCTCTGAGATGCTAATTCGAGCTATTGCTTCTGGAATTTGTGCGTAACATAAGGTTTATAACCTCGTGATATCACAAGTTCATTGCGATATCAACAAAACAGATAAGTGACCGGAATTTGGAAAAGACGCAGGCGCAATATATATCATTTAGTAAGTATGTAAATAATATTTACATCCTTAGTAAATTAGTTTGCAATACATGAACTTGTGATATTAAGAGATTATGAGCTCAATGTTACGCAGACATTCTGGAAGCGAAAGCTCGAATTAGAAGCTGAGACGTATTTATTGAACCTCCATTTCAGTTTTTTAAATATATTATGTAGGACCGAAAGATGAATGGACAATGACTACTCGCCTAAATTATATATGAAAGCTTGGTCTGAAAGTCATTGCAGATTATACAGGAAATATTTTTGTGTGGTTATTTTTGTATATATCTCCGAATTTTTTAGGTTAAGACAATTTTTTTAATATATCTTCATAACTGTGTGCAGCGCCCTTAAAATTTAGTAAATAATGTAAATATAAACTATGCCCTGTAACTATCTGTTTAGATTAGTTAAGTTGATTTAATAATAATTACCTATACATGGTTTCGTTATGAATAAATATTGTTTGCTAACGAATATTAATTTTAAATTTCATTTTTCCGTATACGAACTGTTACGAAGAGTATTTCTTCTCACACCTTAATTTCAACAGTTGCCTAAATTTGTGGATAACAAATTAACTTCAGTCAATATAATTCACGCATGAGTAGATTCGACGATTTAAGTAATACATTTTTCAGATGCTTCATTTTCTAGAGATGGGCATTTTATCGATATGTCGATAGCTATCCATAAGTGCCGTTAGGTGAATAGCGAATAGCAATGAATTATCGATAGATTGCAATACCTATCGATATAGGTAAATTCTGTTAGCACTCCTCCCTAGTTGTATCAATGAAAATAATTTCGTTCTATGTCCCCTTCACAACCAGAGAATAACTATAATGCTATTGGTTTAGCTTTTTCAAATTAATCCGGGCAAAGATGTTACGGTTACCTCTTGTGTTACTCTCTTGTGTGAAAATGCTATGCTATTTCTTAAAGCTGCAATTGCATCAGTTTAGATTTGATTTTGATACACTCATGCACTGTTTCAAAAAAATGGTGCCACTTTGCACGCTATAATGGCCGATTTCCTGTGCATTTGGTTTGAAGGTGAGGCGATGTTCCTTATACTGTTCATTCGCGTGACTTAACCTTTTGCAACTATGTGGTTACCCTATGTGTGTATATTTCTACTAATTGACAACTCAAAAACAACGAATAATAGAACAATTTTCTCGATTTTTGAAGAGATTACCGAGAGAGCAATAGGAAAGCTTCAAGCTAACTAGAACAATGCTGAACCATATCGCACTCATGTCATATTCAAAAAATAAAACGACATAAATGTTTATGACATAAGTAAACATTTCATCGTTATCTCGCCAATATAAACTATATTTAAATTATTTTAAAATTGTATTTGTAATATCATTTTTTATTCTTAAATAGACTTAAACCCCGTATTTACTAAAAAGATTTAAGAGTCAAACCAGATCTATTTGTCATGACAATTGAAACTGTTAGTTCACCAGTTATGTTTTGCTTATGTCACTGTCAATTTGTAATTGTTGCATTTACAAAAATTATTTGTTTGATCTTTGCATAATATGTCATCTTAAACCTATGACTGTCAAGTTAGACCTGGTCTAAATTTAAACGTCTTTAGTGAATAATATATGACTACATGTAAAAAAAAAATCGGTAAATTTTCTTAACCTGAAACTTCCCTCGTTATAAATATTTCTTTTTATTTGGAATAGTGGAGTATGACCCGATGTAGTGCCGCACGTAGGGATTTACTAACACATATATTAACTGCGCTTTCTTTAATTTTTGTAGACAAAAGAAAAAAATTCGGAAAGGAATTCATAGTTAGTTTCTTTTACATCTGCCAAATTTTCAACTACCAAAAAGAAGCGTATTTCTGGGTCAGATAAAATAAAGGGTAATCTACTAAAAATAAAAATTGTTTTTGCATGCTTTTTTGTAACATCTTGTAACTCTAGAACATTCGTAGAAAAAATATTTCAACCTCATTAAGGAAAAAAATTTAAAAAGGTCCGTTTTTAGTGAAACTCTCAATACCAAAATTAAACAACTGGGACTTCAAGTTTTTGTTATGCTTTATGTTAAAAAAATATTTTTTGTTTTACTATTCAATCTAAAATGATGATTTTAATTTTGTTGCAGTTAAGGTAAATGGCCCCGCGCCACAGTTATAAAAGAAATTTTGCTAGGATTAATAAGGTTTTAAAGTTTTATTACGTTATTTAGTAAAGACGTAAAAAGACAAAGTTTTCAATTTTTTTTACCTTTATGCTCACCGTTTTTATACAAAATATACATTTTAAGTTTTCCGTTTGCTACATCCAATGTAAAATTTTCAAAAACTGTTCTTACGAATACATGTTAGGAAATATTTATTTTTATTTATTTTGGTCTATAGTTTAAACTGCTTTAAAATCTTATGTTTTATTTGCAATGTATAAATACATATATAATATAAATTATTTTGACAATAACTTTTAAATTTTGTCAATAAAATTAATTTTTGGAATTGACAAGTTTGCCTTATTTCATTATACGTCAACTAAGCAAAAGTTAAAACTGATAATGAATTTTTGGAATCCGACAGATACCAATAATTTCATAAAGAAAAATATCAACGTTTTGAAAATGTACTCCTACTACATAAAAACTCAGTTTCGTCGATAATTTCACCGCAGTTGTACACGAAACTATTTATTTCAGATGCCTGAAATATAAACACAAACGTTCTATTTTTGTGGATTTTATGTAAAAAATATTTTTCTTCTAAATACGAGAATTTTTAATATATGTGAGTAATAGAGTTAAATCCCAAACGTCGCTGCGTATATACTGGCTTGGTTGGTGTACACAAGTTCCCAGGCGCGTCGCGGTAAAAAAAATTGCAAAAAGTGGCAAAGTTAACTTGTTTTTCGGGGCTCGTTTTAGCAATAAGTACAATATGAGAATGTTCTGTAATAAAATATTTTTATATAACTTAAGGTAACAATAATTTAGAGCATCGACAATAAATTATTTAGTGATTACTCAATACATATTTTATAAACTATAATTTATTTCAATTCTTTAAATTTATTTATTATAATTATTTATTTTTCGTAACATTCTACAACAAATAAATTATGTCTTTTATTATTTTTCTCCATAAAAAAATGTTTTATTCCAGGGATGGAATTTTACCGAACACTTAAACATTTTATTAGGCCGCCATTTTGTTCTGCCAGAATGGATTTATAAACATTTTATCAGTTTATCTGTATGTCACATTTTATGTTTCTGCAAATTTTGAAGTCCAGTAATTTCTTAATAATGATTTTTTTACATTTTGTGATGCCGTTATTTTGTTTCCGCATATTAGATTGTAACCATTTCTTCCCCTTGTGACGTCAATCGGATAATAAGTTTTTGAGCTATGCCGCATACAGACGGACAGACCGGCATACTGACGGAAACGGGAGAACTGTTTTTCGGTTTCTAGGGACCTGAAAACGCAGATCTGCAAAAATCTCGGAGGGTGAACTAACGTATATTCTTACACACACACGCGCTTGACCATAATAAAAACAAACTTAAATTCAATCTCTTGTGACGCTGAAAATCATTATCGATTACGAAGAGTGTAGCAAACAAGTTTAAAAATGGATGTAGCACTCAGTTTGCGTAGTCTACCAATCTCTTATTATCAGACGTTCATTAGAGATAATTAAATCTTTAAAATTTATTAATTCCTTTAGTTATACATAATTTTATTATGAACATTAATAATGTATTTTCTCGTTAGTTCTATTAATAGAGGTTATTAAAATGAACCGGTCTAGTCTATAACTGAAAAGTCCATCAAAATTAATTTACGTGAAAATAGAATTAATGAAGGGCGGATATTGCCGTTTCTAAATATTTTTTGAATAAATGTTTTGTAGGCTTCTTTATCCTTAATCTATTTTAAAAGATGGATTTTTAATCATTCTCAGTCAAAACTTTCTGTGTTTATAAAAACGTGAGAGGAAGGATTTACTGGCCTTGGAACAAAAGCTTTTAGGACTAAGGCACTGAAAAAAAACTCAGTAGTGTGTAAAGAAATATGTAAAAATATAAGCCTAAAGAACATTTTATGGAGATCAGTTTACTTCTTAGGTCTCGAGCGTGAATCGAGTTATTGGATCTTGTATCCTCTATTTTTTTCTAGAGTTGTGAACTTGGAGAGAATTTCATTTCGGGACAGATATAGTACAGGGATGTTGGAAAGAATTTTATTATAAATATAAAATAAATCACTTAAGTACCTACATAATACAAAGATACCTATAGGTTGTGTTTTTTTTCGCTGTGTTATTTATTAATACATAAACCTTCTCCTTAATATAATCTCACGATTATTACAATTACGATGTACTTAAAGTTCACTTGGTATTGGATTTTTTTTGAGCTTCCTTCATCAGACGAATGTCAAATAATGATCTTAAAAGGTGGACTGCTGGGGCGTTATCGCATTGATACATTGGACCACTCAGCCACAGAGGGTTTGCCAGAACTACTCTTATGATTTAAGACGGTACCTCTTAGTTTGCAGGCCCTTGTATGTACATAACATAGATAAATTGCTAGATAAGGATTGATTTCATGATGGACTCTAAGCCTATCCCTTAGAAAATTTCTCCTAATGATTGTGTTAAGTAGTAAACAAATGTTTGTAATCATCAAAAGCTGTAGTTTATATTTTGTAAACTGGTTCAAGAATCAAAAAATCTATATTATATTATAATTATACATATATTATATATATATATATATATATATATATATATATATATATATATATATATATATATATATATATATATATATATATATATATATATATATATATATATATATATATATATATATATATATATATATATATATATATATATATATATATATATATATATATATATACATATATAATATGTAAAAATATAAGCCTAAAGAACATTGGTATTGGATTTTTTTTGAGCTTCCTTCGTCAGACGAATGTCAAATAATAATCTTAAAAGGTTAAAAGGTGGACTGCTGGGGCGTTATCGCATTGATACATTGGACCACTCAGCCACAGAGGGTTTGCCAGAACTACTCTCTTGTGATTTAAGACAGTACCTCTTAGCTTGCAGGCCCTTGTATGTAAATAACATACAACATAAAACAGATGCTCTAGTTTTATTCATAGCCGGAAGAAGATGTGTATCAAGGCCAAGATGTATAAAACCGACAGAAGTATTGTATTAGCAGGACGTTTCGATTAATTGCGCAATTTTTTTCAACTGCAAAAATAAGCTAAAATGAAAACAAAAAATTCTTCCGATTATAAAGATTAGAATTATAACTTTTTTTAAAAAACTCACCAACGACAAAACATTTTAAAAAATTAGTACTGTCATTAAATAATATATACAAACAAACAAAAGTTAAATATGCAGTAATCATCAAAAGTTGTAGTTTTATAAATTTTGGACCACATTCCCAAGAACCGTCAGTCTTTACAAAATATTTTGCAAACTGGTTCAAGAATCAAAAAATCTATATTATATTATATATATATATATATATATATATATATATATATATATATATATATATATATATAAATATGTTGTTTTAAAAGTAATGTTTTTTTGAGTGATGTTTTTTCAATAATGTTTTAGCCAATTTAAATACTAACTATACATGTTTTTATTGTAGAAAATAAATATCTTGAAAAAGCTCAATATAATGAGCGAAACGTCGATTAAATTATAGTATTACTTCTCAATGAGTTAACCTATGCCCAAGAAAATAATTAACAAAATATTTATATACGGTTAAAAAAAAAAAAAAACGATATATATATATATATATATATATATATATATATATATATATATATATATATATATATATATATATATATATATATATATATATATATATATATATATATATATATATATATATATATATATATATATATATATATATATATATATATATATATATATATATATATATATATATATATATATATATATATATATATATATATATATATATATATATATATATATATATATATATATATATATATATATATATATATATATATATATATATATATATATATATATATATATATATATATATATATATATATATATATATATATATATATATATATATATATATATATATATATATATATATATATATATATATATATATATATATATATATATATATATATATATATATATATATATATATATATATATATATATATATATATATATATATATATATATATATATATATATATATATATATATATATATATACAGGGTGGTGCAACCAAGATGGGGTGGACGATTGTGGGCAAACAAAGAGGAATTTGAAAAAACATTTTTGGGATATGATTGATAGTCAAGAACGCTGTGTTTTAAAATTATATCCATTATACAGGGTGGTCTGAAAAGTTCGTGGTGAACCAAACTTGGGTTTTTTTAAATGGGACACCCGGTATATTATTATTTTAGTTGATTCTCCTATTCGTTACGATCATTTTGATATGAGGTTTGTTGGGTCTAAAATTTATACCAAGGGAATGGGACGAGGTTAAATTGGAAAAAAGGGTTATACTCCGGCCATTTTTTGAAAACAATTGAAGCAGGTATGGAAAAACCAAATATTCTATAAAATGTATTGTATCTAGGATTACAATAATCGCTTGTAAGTCGTTCAAAATTATTCACTGTTATACAGGGTGGTCAAGTTTTGCAAATTTACCTTGGATTGAATTTTTTTAAATGGAACACCCCATATATTTTACTGTCATATTAAAGATAACATCGCCAGCTTTCAGAAAATACCCTATTTGATATCTTTCTAACCAACAGTTTTTTAGTAAATTAACCGTGAAACCAAAATTTACTCATTCTAACAGAAACGGTATTATTTACGTTGCTTAAATTGACTACCTATAATATAAGGAGGCCATGATATAATCATAAATGAAAAGAAATATTGACATTCGTGTCAAAACCGCAAAGTGTCAGAGAATTGGCATCAATTACCATTGTTTTTTGACGATAAGCCGAGAAATTGTTAAGTAACAATGAGTTTGAGTACTCCAGAGTTGATAAACATGACTTTTATGTTGGGCGGGTGTCAAAAAAACCCTTTACTAGCAAGCGGGGTTTATGCGGCACGATATCCCGATGCCGAAAAAAAACCAAGACCTGAAGCTTTTGCAAGTTTATTAGAGAGGTTTCAAGAAACAGGCAATGTTGCTTTTAAGAAACTTAAAGTAATTAATAAACCAGTTACCAATGAAGATAATGCTTTGACAGTGTTATTAACAGTGCAAGAAAATCCACACACAAGTACCAGGGAACGGATTCTGAAACAACATAAATATCATGCCTACCACATTGAATTACACCAAGAACTGTATGATCGCGATTACGTCCAACGACAAGAGTTTTCAATTTGGTTTTTAAATACAATTTCGGATAATCCAGGTTTTGTAGATAGGGTGCTGTTTTCAGATGAAGCAACTTTTAAAAGCAACGGCTTGGTTAACAAACATAATATGCACTATTATTCAACCGAAAATCCACATTGGATTCGTCAGGTGGACCATCAAAATAAATGGTCAATGAATGTTTGGGGAGGTATAATTGGCTCTCATGTTATAGGACCATATTTCTTTGAAGAGCATTTAACGGGAGAAGTCTATTTAAATTTTTTGAGAAATGAGTTGCCCGTATTTCTCGAAGACTTACCTTTAATGTTAAGAAATTCCTTATGGTTCCAACATGATGGAGCACCCCCGCATTACCATAGGCATGTAAGACATTTTCTCAATAATTGGAAAGGAGAGCATTGGATTGGGCGAGGTGGACCAGTTAAGTGGCCTGCGAGGTCACCCGATTTAACGCCACTAGATTTCTTTTTATGGGGACATGTTAAAGAAGAAGTTTATAAAGAGGTTCCAACCACAGTGGAAGATATGAAGTTGAGGATAATAAGCAGTTTTCGCAACATTTCAGACCTGACTTTGAGAAAAGTGAAACTTTCATTTATGGATAGACTCGAAATGTGCCTTCAGCAAAACGGTGGTTTAGTTGAACATCTTTTATAAGTTTTAATTACATTGTTTTTGTTGATTTATATTAAATTTATTTTTTTTGTAAAAAAAGAACTGTTATTAATACTGTCAAAGCATTATCTTCATTGGTAACTGGTTTATTAATTACTTTACGTTTTTTTGAAAGCAACATTTCCTGTTTCTTGAAATCTCTATGATAAACTTGCAAAAGCTTCTATCTTGTTTTTATTTCGGCATCGCATCATCAAAGAACAATATTTATTTATTTACTGATGACAATATTCTGACACTTTGCTGTTTTGACAGGACTGTCAATCGTTTGTTCAATTTATGATGATATCATGGCCTCCTAATATTAAATTGTCAATTTTAACAACGTGAATTCAGAGTAATTCGTGTTAAAATGAAGAAATTTTGATTTCACAGCTAATTTACTGAAAAACCGTTGGTCAGAAAGGTATCAAATATGGTATTTTCTGAAAGCTAGTAATGTTATCTTTAACATGAAAGTAAAATATACAGGGTGTTCCATTTAAAAAAATTCTGTCCAAGGTAAATTTGCAAAACTTGACCACCCTGTATAACAGTGAATAATTTTGAACGACTTACAAGCGATTATTGTAGTTCTAGATACAATACATTTTATAAAATATTTGGTTTTTCCATACCTCCTTCAATTGTTTTCAAAAAATGGCCGGAGTATAACCCTTTTTTCCACTTTAACCTCGTACCATTTCCTTGGTATAAATTTTAGACCCAACTAACCTTATATCAAAATGATCGCAACGAATAGGAGAATCAACTAAAATAATAATATACCGGGTATCCCATTTAAAAAAACACAAGTTTGGTTCACTACGAACTTTTCAGACCACCCTGTATAATGGGTATAATTTTAAAACACAGCGTTCTTGACTATCAATCATATCCCAATTTTTTTTTGCAAATTCCTCTCCGTTTGCCCACAATCGTCCACCCCATCTTGGTTGCACCACCCAGTATATATATATACAGGGTTATTCACGCAACCCGTTCATTAAAAGTTTTTGATAATGCCATTTAGATAAAAATTTCAAATTTTGGGATTAAGGTAAGGTCAAGGCGTACTTCTTTTTTGAAATATTTTCAACTTCCTGTCACTTCCGGTTTAACCGGAAGTTGGTATCAACTTGCTTATTTTAAATGGAACACCCTGTTTTTTATGATATTTTTGGATTCTACGGAGAATTTTAATGCTATTTTATGTAGCATGTCCTATACCTAGGTTCACGCGTTCTTAAGATATTTGATCTTGAACCAAAAATGAGCCTTCGGGGTACCAAATTTTAAAATCTCATATTTTTGAAGTTTTGAAGATATAATCTTATAATAATTTTGCAGATGATCGGTAAATATTCTTAGGTTTCTATTTTTTTTTATTGAATTTGTCTATTTTTATACAGGGTGTCCTAAATTCAGCGGCAAACATTCACATTTTCAAAGCCGCTAAAGTCCGTTTTTTTAAATGGGACACCCTATAACTTTATGCACTATCAAATGTAGAATTTCATTTTCTATCGAACTGTATTAAGGTTCCCTATACCTATGCGTAACCATTTTCGAAATAATTGCGTTTTATAAAAATATCATATGTATTTGCTTAAATGTTTACATGTTTCAATGGTGAACCATGGAAAAACAATTGGGATCCAATATCCAATATGACAGATGATTAGTATGCGTTATTTATCGAAAGCTGTCAGTGATAAACTAAATCTTCTAAATCGAAATGGAAGAATACTCAAACGTTGATATTCTCAGTCTATTTTATATTCATGGAGAATGTTATAAAATTTTGGAGAGAACGTGTCGTGTGTTTAATGAACGCCACCCTGATTTGCCGCCAATGAACAAGTCAAAATTTAAGAGGATTGAAACGAACTTTTTGCGTTTTGGCAAGGTTAAAGTTACAAAAAATGTTCCGAAAACAGTGACAAATGCCGAGGATAAGGTAATAAACACATTAGCTTATTTCCACGCAAACCCGCAAAGTTCAATACCGTCTGCAGAAAACGATTTGGGAATATCTTCTTCATCTGGCCAAAGAATCTTGAGCTAACATCATATGCACCCTTATTCCTTTCAAAACGTGCAGGCCTTGAGACCTGGTGATTACGTCCGACGAGTAGAATTTTGCGAATTCATGTTTTTGAAAATTCAATTCAATCAATTCCTTTCAAAAATATTTTGGACCGATGAAGGGAAAAGAGAAGGAATAACAAATAGAAGAAACGAACATTTCTGGGCAGCAGAAAATTCGCACGCTTTACGCGAAACGCGTTCTCAAGAGAGGTTTAGCTTCAATGTTCTCGGTATAGTATTAAATGATCAGGTGGGGTACTGTATTTATGAAGACAATTTAAACAGTGATAACTATTTGCAAATTCTACGAGGGACGGTTTCTGAATTTATAGAAGAAATTCCTATTGGCGAGCTGCAAAATTATTGGTATCAATTAGATGGGGCACCAGCACATAATTCCGCTGCAGTTTATCTCCAATTATCTCGAAATGGCCCTTTATGGGGATTTATCAAAGGTAAAGTCTATGCTTCCCCCGTAAATAACCGACAAGATTTACTGGACAGGATACGAACAGCTTTTGCCGAATTAGAAAACGGACAAATTCAACGGGCCACAGCAACTGTACAAAGAAGAATTGAAATGTGTCTTCAAATGAACGGACAGCATATAGAACATTTGTTATAATTCAATTTTATTATTTTATTTATTTATTGTTGATTGTTAGATTGCTATAATTTTTAAGTTCACTAAAACAAGTTTAGAACAGTCTCGAACTTAGTAGATATGGTTAAAAATAATGTAAACAATTTATTAAATTTTTTATAACATTAACTTTTCCGAAACGACAAAATTTCGTTTCAATCCTCTTCAATTTTCTCTTGTTCATTGGCGAAAAATGAGGATGTTTTTCATTAAAAACATGGCACGTTCTCTCCAATATTTTGTAACATTCTCCGCGAATATAAAATAAATTGAGACAGCTTTTGAGTGTTATTTTATTTTAATTTAAAAGTTTCAAATCAGCTGTCATGTTGAATAGAAAAGCACAACAATTGTTTTTCCATGGCTTACTACGGGAAGGTGTAAGCATTTAGCAAATACATATGATAGTTTAATAAAAACCTGATTATTTCGAAAATGGTTACGAATAGGTATAGGGAACCTTAATACAGTTCGATAGAAAATTAAATTCTACATTTGATAGCCCATAGAGTTATAGGGTGTCCCATTTAAAAAAACGGACTTTAGCGGCTTTGAAAATGTGAATGTTTGCCGCTGAATTTAGGACACCCTGTATAAAAATAGACAAATTCAACAAAAAAAATAGAAACCTAAAATTATTTACCGATCGTCTGCAAAATATGAAGATTATATCTTCAAAAATATGAGATTTTAAAATTTGGTACCCCGAAGGCTCATTTTTGGTTCAAGGTCAAGTATCTTAAGAACGCTTGAACCTAGGTATAGGACATGCTACATAAAATAGCATTAAAATTCTCCCTAGAATCCAAAAATATCATAAAATATAGGGTGTTCCATTTAAAATAAGCAAGTTGATACCAACTTCCGGTTAAACCGGAAGTGACAGGAAGTTGAAAATATTTCAAAAAAGTACCCCTTGACTTTACCTTAATCCCAAAATTTGAACTTAAACTTTAGATGTTTAATTCAGTTTTTATTTTTTAATTTGCTTTTTACTTTTAGTTTTATTAAAAATATATTTAATATTAAAATCTACTCCAATTGCGGCTTAGCTAAAAAACTACTTACCCAATTGCCTTTACATTCGGTACATAAGTAAAGGGTTATATGAGGATGAACTGGTAACAATTTGGTAGAAATACAATGTGGCAAAACAAATTGGCGGCCTAATAAAATGTTTAAAAAATCATTATAAAACATCTACTTGATACGAATCTTATAAGGCAGAACAAATTGGCGTCCTAGTCCTTTATTTCAAGTACGGTGACATTTCACACCTCAAGCTTTTAAGAAAATATCGAAATTTTTAAAAGTTGTGTTGTTTTATTTTGTACTTTTTAGCATTATTTTTTACGTACCCTGTACATTCACTATTGGACACCATAATATTTATTTTTATTTTATGTTTGTATTATGTTTGTATATCAAATCTCATTCAATTCCGATAACGGGAACTGCTTCAAATGTGACCTGCAAGATTTTAACCAAACATACTAACTAATTAACTAACATACGAGTAAAGTTAAATAAAGGCATTTAAAAATGAGTTTCTTTATTAACTTTACATTTTGTGCAAAAAAAAGTGTGAGGTAGAAATGAACTGGTAAAATCTTGGTCTGAATCCAATATGGCATTAAGAAAGGGAGCAGTAGTATACTTAGAAAACCTTTAGCGACTAAAAAAACAAAAGAAAAGGTTCCTTGGTTTTCCTCAACTTAACACAACATAGCAGAGCACTATTATAAAATTACTTTTAGTTTAAAAAATTTTACTTCGTTTAGTAGCTCTGGAAGGGCATTTGTTCCTTTCCACCCTCCCTAAATATGCCACTGAAATGTTGAAAATGAAAAGATAAAAAAGTCCTACTTCACTATACATAATAAAAAGAAGGATTCATAGAGAGGAAAGGTCCGGGTAAAGCCAATTTACGGATTTTTCTTGAGGGAGAACTGCACGCAAAAAGTGAAAAACTAGCGACAATGTCTAGTCAAGTTCAAAGTAAGATGAAAAGGTACTTACGTATTAGAAAAAACTTCCTGCACGTCCGACCTCAAAAAAATGTGTTATGTATAGGAAATTTAAATTACATTTCGTTTAAAAATGGGTTCAAAAGGGTTCACGCGCTGCAGAAATACGAAGACATGAGTACGATTTATTATTTCAAATTTTGCAGTTACTTAGACAAAGGATCAATGTAAGGCGGTAAACAGCCTTTTTGTGGAAAAAAAAATTATATGCGACGGCATTTGCGTCAAAAAATGGTCGAAAATGGATAAATCTACTTCTATTGTATAATTCTAGATTAGATTTTTTCATAAAAAATCGCATTTAGCGCCCAACTATACATATTTCTCTATCGAAATCACATTGAAGCTAATACATATCTCTTATAGTTTTAACATAATATTGCAGCGGAGGAAAGCTTGCAAATGATCCATAATACTGCGTGCAGTTCTCCCATGTTTTGACCGGAATATTTCGTGCCCGTTTCGCTTGCTCTTTATTTCAACAAGAAACTTTCACTGGGAACATGGATTAAAATATAAAATTTATTGGAGCACGTAGTTAATTCATTAGAAAAATATTTGAAAAAGATGAACATTATGAAGAAATCAGTGCGTGTTTCACCCTTTAAAATTATATAAATACTAATAGATATATCTGTTAAGTTTAATCTTAAAAACTCTTAAAGGCAACTTTACAATGTCACATGTAAGACCCGCATGTTTTATATAAGTGTTTCCTTTAACGCCGTTAATTTAATTTAGTTATATTGTGTAATTCTTTGCCCGTTTCAGTTGTTCAGTATATAAGGGCGAATTTATTTATTGATTGGTTATTCAGGTAGACGATAGAAGGGCGCATATATAGGGGTGCTACGCGATACGAGGGGGTGTCTGCTCTACTTAACTTGACATAATAAAAACAAAGCTATCCAAGATTGTATGAAATCGCATTGTACTGTAAAGTTCTCTTATAAATCGGATTTTAAGATTGTTTTGTTGTTGTTGGCGTTTTTGTTCTGGTGGCAGGAATTTAACCCAGTGTGTAACTATTTGTCCGTCTGATTCAAAAAGTAATCGTACATACTATAAACAATATTTGAAAGTTCGTGTAGCTTGCCTAATGGTATTTTTTCGAGTTTGAGCTTCATAACTTGAAGTAATGGCACACTATTTTAATGTCGTGCAAAGTTACAGGGTGACCATGAAAAAAATCTCTTTCGTAACATGAAATGGTATTTGCTGGCATCATTGGTCCGATTCGTTTTCAGAGACAGCAATAACTGAAGGATATTATGTGATTTTCCAAGTTGTTTTACTATAACCTGTAATTCATTTGGAGATATTATGTTACGTTTTAAAAGTAGCAAAACATATAGCGTTTTCTATATCGTTTAGAAAATTTAATAAGGAGTCTAAGTTAAGTTTAATCTGGTCTAATATTTCTTGCATTTCTGAACAATTCACGTAATTGTTTATATCCTCAGTTATTTCATTTATTTTATTCTATCGATTTTTGATTATTTAAAACGACTGACGTAGTACTATTGATAATTTGTATTAATTCGAAGTTAATCACATTTGTTTGTTTACCTTTTGTATTATTTTATTTTGGTTATTTTCGAGTTCTAAGATGTTAGATAAATGGTAGGATAACGAGATCTAAAATATTAATATTTTCCTTCTTTTCTTTGGATTTATTACTCTTGGGTTATGAGTTTCGCCACAGGTGGCTATATGCTGCTGAAATATCGGTTTTGCTTCTGTTGGTGACTCTAGTGTAGTTTTTGTGTATTAATTTTGGCGCTCTATATTTAGCCAAATAACATGGCTTTAGCGATCATCACAAAAGAAATCCATTTTCTCCTATATACTTATAATATGATATATATATATATATATATATATATATATATATATATATATATATATGTATATATATTTATATGTATATATATTTATATGTATATATTTATATATATATATATATATATATATATATATATATATATATATATATATATATATATATATATATATATATAAACTAAGAGGTACTGTCTTAAATCACAAGACTAGTTCTAGCAAACCCTCTGTGGCTGAGTGGTCCGATGTATCAATGCGATAACGCCCCAGCAGTCCACCTTTTAAGATTATTATTTGACATTCGTCAGACGAAGGAAGCTCAAAAAAAAATCCAATGCCAAGTGAACTTTAAGTTCATCGTAATTGTAATAATCGTGAGGTTATATTAAGGAGAAGGTTTATGTATTAATAAATAACACAATGAAAAAAAACACAACCTATAGGCATCTTTGTATTATGTAGGTACTTAAGTGATTTATTTTAAATTTATAATAGTATATATATATATATATATATATATATAATATTGTAACGGTGTACTGTCGTGCGTTACGGTCAGACAAATTATCATGTTAGTAAATCTATATTTTTTTTTTAGTAAACATATTTAGTATTTAATAATTTAAATATTTTATTGCTTACAGACCTAAATTGCGCGTATTACATTTTTCTAGATTCAGTTAAGCTTGCGGTTGGACGTAAATAGGCTAATTATAATTATTGTGTATATTTAAGTTGTTATATCACTATATTTCAGTATTTATTTGACGCTAAGGATGCATGAATTCTTACATTTGTGATATCATTTATTTAGTTTTTTTTGGATACCTACGAATCTCCCTCGTATTTGTATAAATTTGGCAGCCAATAGGCGACACGTTGTTCACCGCGTGGTGTAGACTAGTTTTTGGCTTTCCTTGTTCCTCTTAAGGCAGATTTAAAAATGCGTTCTTGTCGTACACTCAATATTGCTTACTTCGTTGGCGAATAATTGCATGTATGTCGTTGATCATAGTAATTACAAGGGGATTTGATATTTAATATTATTATCGTTCAATTGGGAAGATAACATAAAGATTAAAACTTATTTTCTCTAGTTATTTTTCTGTTAATTTTGGTTTGTTGAATTATATTATTTATATAGCTTATAATTAATTGAGTTAATTAAATTGCTCTAGTATATATTCAAGCAATAGTTTTTCTTTTCATTTAAAATCATTTAAGACATACGTTTACTTTGGGGTTTTAGTTGCGCCGTCAGCCCAGCAAACCTGTGTTGAGATTTGGCTATCCTATGTTAAAAAAAGGGAACCTTTTTTTGAATTTTTGTTTCTCTGCTAAACGTATTGGTTTCACGTTTAGCAAGCCATTTTATCTTCAGAACTTTGTGCAAGTCGGAAGCCATTTTGACGGGTCAAACTCTTGAAACGTAATTTATTAGTTTTTCCCAGAGTTACATCAGTCAGGTAACGCATTAAAATTTGTAATTACATTATTGATTATTTAGATTAATTTGTTCAAAATTTAAGTGTGAATTTTTGTATTAAATTTTTATATTATATTACTGGATTTCGAGATCACGCCATGCCATGCTGACGCCTATTTTTTTCTTTTCCTTTCAGCTCTACACCGACTTGTCCTTTTGCCTTGCCTTTTATTATTCTACAAACTAGTTTTTTTTTAAAAAGACTATAAAATTGAAATCTTAAATTTCATGTCATAATTTTGTCTTATCCATTTTGAATTCAGTACTTGAATTTCTGGATAAGTTTTTATAGCTAGACGCCTAGCTAGCCGCCTTTAGAACTAGCCACTAGTTGCTAGAAAATTTTTTGTTGTCCACCACAACTATATATTTAGGCTCGCCTAAATTAAATATTGGATAGAATTCCGTTCCCAATTGCATCTTAAATTCAATTTTGGTTCCGAGAAAATAAGGTCATCCCGGATACAATTCGTCATAAATCCTGTTCGAGAACCATTGAGGGAGAGGAGTAGGTAGGCGTTAAAAGAACTGATGCAGCCTTGGGCCGTCCACAAAGGTCGTGGGTTCTCCACCACGTGGCGCAGCTATTAAGAGTTTTGGTGAGAAATTTCCATTTTTTTTTATTGTCTAAAAATTTTTATTAGTTTATTTCAACCGAAAATTTGGTTAATTCATTATCTTAACAGTGTTTAAATTATTGGCCAATTAGGGTACATATAATTTAATATTAGTGACCGTAATTTTACAAATTATTTCACAAGAATTTTCCTTTTAATAATTGCTAATTATTTTTAAATTATTAAATAATTCACCAGCTACGTTGATTTTGAACATTTGTCTTAGTGTAATTTAATTATTTTGTAATAAATTTGGTAACTTGTTGTTTAAATAGGTTTTTTATTTTTTTGATAAAGTACAGTTAATAATTTCGGAAGAAGGATTTTCCGCAAAGTCCGTCTTATAACTCGGCAGCACATTTATTCCTTTTTTTTATTGCGGATGGCGCCCTTTTAAAAATCTTACTTAAGCTCCGTGTTATAAGACGTGTCTTCTGAAAAGTATATTGTATGCATTAAATTATCGAAAGGGACAGAATGAATAGTTAAATAAGTCAAAATAACCCCGCCTGTCAACTCTTGCCAGAGCCGGCAAAAGGAGCTGTCGTGCCTAGGCCCTTTTATGAGGTTTGCCTAGTAAAATTATGTTCGTTAAAACACCCATACGTTACATAATTATTTTGGCGCCCAACGTAATTAGCCATTTTTAATTTTATTTAATTAAGTTTAATTAGATAAATTCTGTCGTTATCGATATTTTTGGATGCTTAACTTTAAAGTTTTGACAACGAAATTTGGAATTTTGCGGTCACTTTTTTATTCATATTGTTTTTCACATTCGTTATATAAAAACCTTTACACAATTTATTTATTGAAATCCGACAGAGACCGAGTAAATTCTGGAATTTACCGAATTTCACTTAAAAAAAAAAAAATTTTTTTTATTGCATTTTTGCTTGTTTTTTTTTGGGTTCAAATTCTGTCAGGTTTTAAAATAAATTTAATTTTTTTTTGCGCTTATATTGACTCTGGTGTTGCTCAATATTTGTTGTAATTGATTTTGTTTAGCTAAATATTTTATATAGTTATTTGTGGTATTTAGTTTGCAAATATTTGGCATTTTTTTAAATTATATTTTGAACAGTAATATTTTATTAATTTAGATAGGTAAATTTGAATATTTGGTTTTTGGTAAATCCTTGTATAATTAAACATGGAAGGTGAAATAGTTGTAAATTGCTTAACTGAATCAGAAATAGATTATTTTCTATCCTTGTCGAGTATTAGAGCTTCTCGAAAATCACTAGCCTCGAAAAGGGCAATTGCTAATGACATTTTTTATAAGAAGAAACTATCAGATCTTAAAAATCCTAATTTTGTTTACGCGATTGAATATGCAACAATAAGTAGTACTTTGAGTGAACTAAAATCCCTCATTTGTGATTTTAAGGCTCCTAAAACTGATTCAATGTATAAAACTATTTTAAGTAGGTTGATTTTTTTAAGCCATCGAATAAATCTTTTTGAAATACCAGAAGAGCCTGAAGATCTAAAAGATAAGGCCACTGAATTCAAAGATGATAGTTTTGCGTCGTGTTTTGAGTTGGCTGCTGATTTAAACTCGCGAGTAATTAATGATAGAACAAGTTTAAATTTCACTCTTCCTGCTACAAGTATGGGAGCTTCAACTTCCTTTATTCAGGGTAATTCTAGCTTAATTGCGGTCCCAGTTTATAAATGGGGTTTAACATTTGATGGGAACTCTAGTGTGAAAGCTTTTCTTGAAAGAGTGAACGAATTATCTATTTCCAGAAATGTTAATGAAGATCAACTTTTTAATTCTTGTTTTGACTTATTTCAAGGTGCCGCCTTAACTTGGTATAGAGCTAATCGAGATAATTTTTTTTCATGGAATGATATTGTAGTAGCTTTAAAAAAAGATTTTTTACCTCCGTTTTATGATGAATCATTACTTGATCAAATTAAAGCTCGTTTTCAAGGTCGACAAGAATCAGTAACGATTTTTGTCTCTATAATGCAAAATCTTTTTGCTAGATTATCTCAGCCACCTTCTAAGGCAGATCAATTAAAAATCTTAAGAAGAAATTTGTTACCTAGGTATGTCAATGCTTTAGCGTTACATGATATTACTGAGGTATCTCAATTAGTAAATTTATGTAAACGATTTGACGAAGCTACACAGTATAATAGTAAAATTAATAATGCAAGATTAGAATATCTTGAAGCGGACCTGGCTTACGTAGATATAAATCAAACCACTAGACGTGATCATCAAAATGTTCCAAAACCTTTAGCAAGTAATGAAAGTTCAGAAAATGTTTATAAAATTTGTTGGAATTGTTCTAAAAAGGGACATGCATTTATGGTGTGTAAAGAGCAAAAAAAAAATTTTGTTATAAATGCGGCAAGCCCAATTGTACGAAATTTACTTGTCCTTCTTGTAGTCAAAAAAACTAATTGATAAGTTTGAATCCGGCCGAATTCAAACTAAGGTCAAAATTAGAGGCCATTTTCGCAAGTTTTCTCGTTTTAGTAACAACACTCAGGGTCGTCAAAAAATTATTAGAGATTCACACAGTTTTTCTTCTTATCCTAAGCCGATTTCTCGCCTCATATATAAGCCTGAAGTGCAGTCAAAAATTTTTGTAAAACAATGTAGTAATAATTATGTGAGTAATGAACTCAACTTTAGTCCTAATACTGATATAAAGGATTGGGAAGATTGGAAGTTAGTAGTAAAAAATTTTTTTAAAACATCTGAAGCTGCGCCTCTTTTTGTTCGTATGCCTTTTGACAATAGACCATATATAGAAGTAACTTTATATGATGAATCTTTATTAGCTTTGTTAGATAGTGGGGCTAACCGCTCTTGTTTGGGTGAGTCAGCCATGTATCTAATTGAAAAATATAATTTACAAATTTTTAAATCAAAATTAAAATCTATTAGTACTGCAGATGGTAATAAACAAACAATTTCTGGATTTTGTCAGTTGCCATTTTATTTGGGTAATGAATGTAGAATAGTAGAAGTTTTAGTAGTACCATCTTTGCGGTGTAACTTGATTTTGGGTAGTGACTTCTGTAGATTATTTTCATTGATAGTAGATTTTAGCAATAATTCTTGGAAGATTTCAAGTAAAATATATGGTCTATCAGTAAATACTTTAACACAAGATACTCTTGAGGTTACAGACAAGGAGTCGATTATTAATTTATCCCCTGATGAAAGGGAGCAGGCAGATCAGATTATATCTTTATATAAAGGGTTGTCACCAGAGGACAAGCTGGGACGAACGAACAAACTTAAAGCAGTTATCGATACCGGCGATTCGCCTCCTTTTAAAAAAAGACAGTATCCTTTGTCTCCCTTTATGTTGGAGCACTTACACAAAGAACTAGATAGAATGTTGGCTTTGGGTGTGGTGGAACCTAGTAGAAGTCCTTACAATTCTCCTGTTCTTTTGGTACAAAAGAAAGGTGGGGATTATAGGCTAGTTTTGGACGCAAGATTCCTGAACCAAAATGTACGTAAAGATAGTTATCCACTTCCCAGAGTTGACGACTGTCTTTCTATGTTAAGAAACGCAACATTTTTATCTACTATTGACTTAAAAAATGCTTTTTGGCAAATACCTCTTGATGAGTCGAGTAAAGAAAAAACTGCTTTCAGTGTGCCGTTTCGTGGACTTTTCCATTTTAATGTTTTGCCCTTTGGTCTATGTAATGCTGCTCAAATGCAACAAAGACTTATGGATAGTATTTTTGGACCTGAATTGCAGCCCTATGTTTTTAAATATTTAGATGATATTGTTTGTATTGGCACGAGTTTTTCGCATCATATGTACATTTTAAGAGAAGTTTATAAAAGGCTTTTAGACGCTAACTTAACAATTAATTTTAATAAATGTAATTTTTTTCGAAAATCACTTCAGTATCTTGGTTTTGTAGTTAGTGGTACAGGCGTGAGCACCTGTCCAGAAAAAATTAAGGCCATAGTAGAATACAAAAAACCGGAAACGACTACTCAGCTAAAAGGTTTCTTGGGCGTTTGTAGTTGGTATAGACGTTTTGTTCCTAATTTTAGTGCCATTGTATCTCCTTTAAATGATATGTTAAAAGGGAAAGGTAAAAAGCAACCTTTAATTTGGACTTCAAAGGCAGAAGAGGCTTTTAGAGAACTTAAAGAGCGGATGGTTTCGTCCCCGGTAATGTCTGCCCCTAATTTTTCTTTGCCTTTCACAATAGAGTGTGATGCGAGTGATACAGCTGTGGGCGCAGCCCTTTTACAAAATATAGACGGCAAAGAAGTTGTAATTGCTTATGCTAGTCGAAGTTTGACTAAGTCTGAACGTAACTTATCAGTCACCATGAAAGAGCTTTTAGCATTAATTTTTTCTCTTGAAAAGTTTAGATGTTACGTTGAGGGCTGTAAAGATCTTTTTGTAATAACCGATCACTCTTCACTATTGTGGTTAAAGAATATGGAAAACCCACAGGGTAAATTAGCTAGATGGCTTACTAGAATTCAACAGTTTGATTTTAAATTATCATATCGCCCTGGTAAGCAAAATGCATTAGCGGATTTTCTTAGTAGATCCGTTCCTGCTTCTGAAGTTAATATATTAGATGTTTCTCTAGATAAATTGGAACCTTGGTATGCCAATTTACGGGATAAGATTATTAAAGATCCAAATAATTTTCCTCATTGGGCAGTAAAAGATGGTTATATCTATAAACACACTGGTAAGAAAATTCCTTTGAAAACCAATATTTCCGAATGGAAATTGGTGGTGCCAACTAATGAACGTATAAAAATAATTAAAAATTGTCATGATTCTCCAACTTCGGCACATTTAGGTTTCTTTAAAACATTAAATAAAATTTCTGAAGAATTTTATTGGCCAAGACTAAGGCAACAGGTCCTAAAATATGTCCGTCAATGCGAAGTTTGTCAAAAGCAAAAGTTACCAAATTTTTCTCGTTATGGTTTAATGGGTGCCGAGAAAAAGGTTAATTTTCCATTTGAAATGTTGGCAGTCGATTGCATGGGTCCTTTTCCTAGAAGTAAGAAAGGGAATACTTTTCTTATTGTGGCTGTAGATATTTTTTCTAAGTTCACAATTATGAAACCTTTGCGCCAGGCTACGGCTCCAGCGATTGTGTCTTTCCTGACTGATAATGTCATGTTACCGTTTGGAACTCCTAGAATTTTGATTTTAGATAATGCTCCTGCCCATACTGGGAAAGTCTTTGATGAAATGGCAAAAAAATTCAACATTTCTAAAATATGGTATAATTGTCGCTATCATCCTCAGTTTAACCCGGTTGAGCGTGTTAACAGGACAATTGGCGCGGCTATACGTTCATACATCAAAGACTCTCACAAAGATTGGGACATACATATACCAGAAATTCAAAGTGCCTTAAACAGGTCAGTTCATGAATCCACTAGCTATACACCAAATTTTCTCGTTTTTGGCAGAAAAGTCCCAATTACAGGGGATTTTTATGATAATTCTAACCTAAACACTGAAATATCAAACGAAAATGTCAATAATTATGCAAACGAACTTTTAAAGCTTCCAAATTTATATAAAAAGGTTCAGGAAAGACTCAATGCTGCCTATAGTAAAAATTGCCGTACATATAATTTGCGCAGGCGTCAATGTGTTTATAAAAAGGGTGATTTGGTATGGAAAAGAAATTTTGTATTATCTAATGCTGCTAATGATTTTTCGGCAAAGTTGGCAGATAAGTATGTACTTTGTAAAGTACGCAAGGTTAGATCCAATTCTGCTTATGAATTAAATAATTTGGATGGCAGTGATGCGGGATGCTGGCATGTATCAAAATTAAAACCATATGTAGGTACTCTTCCCGATCTGTCCGATAATCTTGTGCGTCAACCGGATTCTAATTAGTAATTATTTAGTTAAGGTGTTTTTATATTGATATATTACTCCTTTTATAATTTGGTACGTTACGAATATTTTAGTATATAAGGTGCTGGTTTGTTTGGTTTTATAAGTTATTAACCGGAATTTGACTTTATTCTTCAAGTTCTCTAGTTTTCGTGCGGCTATTTCAGATTTGTTAATTTCTCAGTTTACAAAGTCATAAATTAGTTTGAAAGGCCAAGACTTAATAAGAGGTGTGTGGCAGGTAATTTTTTTAGTTTCGATATGTATTTTTTCTATAAATCCATTTACGGGCTCAATGACAGAATTAGGCCCGTAGGCACTTAAAGTTATGGCCTTAGTCGTTTTAAACATAACCACTCTCTGGCTATCTTCCATCAGTTGTACAGTTTAAGTTCAGTCAGATATTTCTTATGAGATATAAATCTTATCACTGTAAAGCTCCGGTTTTTTCTTTACCGTGGCTCTTAAAGTTATGGCCTTAGTCGTAAGAGGCGACTAACATAACCACTCTCTGGCTATCTTCCATTTAGTTGTACAGTTTAAGTTCAGTCAGATATTTCTTATGAGATATAAATCATCCCTGTACGGGCTGGGGGGAATAGAATATAGGTCCGTAGGCTCTTAAAGTTATGGCCTTAGTCGTAAGAGGCGACTAAATATAACCACTCGCTGGCTAATTTCCATCAATTGTAAATACTGGTCAGGAATAGCCAAAAACACAAATGCAAAATTTAGATTGAGCATTATTTTTTAATACCTAGACCCTTTTGACAGTGCTAGTTGTAAATTTACTTACTTAGTATTTATATAAAAAAAATTAATTAGTAATTTGCTTAAGGTTGTAAATTATATTATTGTAATCCTAACTTAGTATTTTCCTTAGCGATATATTATTGTAAAATAGTTTAACTTTTAATTAATCCCCTACCATATATTTTCTCTCTGTTTGCCTCTTTGATTAGGCCTACTGCCACACACAGTTTGAAAATAATTTAAAGAAGTCATACCTCTGTTGAGTAACTCGTACTTCGAGTATCGCAGGATTTTTTTTTATTGGTTTTATTGCATACGTAATATTTATTGCAAATATCCTCTGGTTAAGTATCGATTATGCCTCCTCTGATGTGTTTTTTTTTTGGTACATGGTACCATTCTGGGGTCACCATAATTTGGTAATTTTGGATTTTTTTTCCTAGCTAATACGTCAACTTGTCAGGTCTTTTTCTTTAAATGGGTTACGCATACGTTAAACCTAGACCTTTGGTTGAAAAGTTTTAGCTGGATTGGACAATGGACTTCCACCATTATGTCAAGAATTTAGAGTACAAAATTAATGCCAATTGGTGAATTTTAAAATTCGCTATATTATGTGTCTGCATTAGTAGCTCGTCATGTGAATTTTGTGACTCTTCTTGAGTTATGATTTAGTTATATTAACTTCCTGGATATATGACATTTACATAACTTGCAGTTTTACAAAAAGAGAATGTTTTAAAAAAAATTTTTCTACTAACTTCCAATCTTCCCCAATCCTTATATCAGTTTAGGACTAAAGTTGGGTTCGTTATTCACATAATTATTACTAGATTGTTTTACAAAATTTTTGACTGCACTTCAGCTTATATATGAGGCGAGAAATCGGCTTAGGATAAAGAAGAAAAACTGTGTGAATCTCTAATAATTTTTTGACGACCCTGAGGTGTTGTACTAAAACGAGAAAACTTCGAAAATGGCCTCTAATTTTAAAAATTTCAAATGACTACAAAAGGACAAGTAATTTTTTTATTTGAATTCGGGGCTTTCAAACTTATCAATTGGTTTTTTGACTACAAGAAGGACAAGTAAATTTCGTACAATTGGGCTTGCCGCATTTATAACGAAATTTTACACCATAAATGTATGTCCTTTTTTAAACAGATTCCAACAAATTTTATAAACATTTTCTGATCTTTATTATTTGCTATAGGTTTTGGATTTTGATGGTCACGTGTAGTGGTTTGATTTATATCTACGTAAGCCAGGTCCGCTTCAAGATATTCTAATCTGCATTATTAATTTTACTATTATACTGTGTAGCTTCGTCAAATCGTTTACATAAATTTACTAGATTGAGATACCTCAGTAATATCATGTAACGCTAAAGCATTGACATGCATAGGTAACAAATTTCTTCTAAGATTTTTAATTGATCTGCCTAGAAGGTGGCTGAGATAATCTAGCAAAAAGATTTTGCGTAATGAAGACAAAAATCGTTACTGATCTTGTCGACCTTGAAAACGAGCTTTTTAATTTGATCGAGTAATGATTCATCATAAAACGGAAGTAAAAAATCTTTTTTTAAAGCTACTACAATATCATTCCATGAAAAAAAAATTATTAGTCTATCCAAGTTAAGCCGGGCCTTGAAATAAGTCAAAACAAATTAAAAAGTTTAATCATTAACATTTCTGGAAATGATAATTCGTTTCACTTTTTCAAGAAAAGCTTTTCACACTGAGTTCCCATCAAATGTTAAACCCCATTTATAAACTGGGACCGCAATTAAGCTAGAATTACCCTGAAATAAAGGAAGCTGGACGCTACTTGTGAGCGGGAAAAGTGAAATTTAAACTTGTTCTATCATTAATTACTCGCGAGTTTAAATCAGCAGCCAACTCAAAACACAACACCAAAACTATCATCTTTGAATTCGGTTAGATCTTATCTTTAGAGCTCTCGTAAAAAAGATTTATTCGATGGCTTAAAAAAATCAACCTACTTAAAATAGTTTTATACATTGAATCAGTTTTGGAGCCTTAAAATCACAAATGAGGGATTTTAGTTCACTCAAAGTACTACTTTATTGTTGCATATTCAATGCGCATAAATAAAATTAGGATTTTTAGATCTGATAGTTTCTTCTTATAAAAAATGTCATTAGCAATACCTTTTCGAGGCTAGTGATTTTCGAGAAGCTCTAATACTCGACAAGGATAAGAAAATAATCGATTTCTGATTCAGTTAAGCAATTTACAACTATTTCACCTTTCATGTTTAATTATACAAGGATTTACCAAAAACCAAAAATTTCAAATTTACCTATCTAAATTAATAAAATATTACTGTTCAAAATATAATTTAAAAAAATGCAAATATTTGCAAACTGAATATCACAAATAACTATATAAAATATTTAGCTAAACAAAATCAATTACAACAAATATTGAGCAACACCAAGTCAATATTAGCGCAAAAAAAAATTAAATTTATTTAAAACCTGACAGAATTTGAGCCCAAAAAAAAAACAAGCAAAAATGCAATAAAATTTTTTTTTTTTTTTTAAAGTGAAATTCAGTAAATTCCAGAATTACTGCGGTCTCTGTCGGATTTCAATAAATAAATTGTGTAAATGTTTTTATATAACGAATGTGAAAAACAATATGAATAAAAAAGTGACCGCAAATTTCCAAATTTGGTTGTAAAACTTTAAAGTTAAGCATCCAAAAATATCGATAACGACAGAATTTATATTAAATTAAACTTAATTAAATAAAATTAAAAATGGCTAAAAACATTAGGCGCCAGAAAATAATTATGTAACATTATAGGGTGTTTTAACGAACATAATTTTACTAGGCAAACCTCTTAAAAGGGCCTAGGCACAACAGCTCCTTTTGCCGCTCTGGCAAGAGTTGACAGGCGGGGTATTTTGACTTATTTAATTATTCATTCTGTCCCTTTCGATAATTTAAAGCATACAGTATACTTTCAGAAGACACGTCTTATAACACAGAAACTAGTAAGATTTTTTAAAAGGGCGCCATCCGCAATAAAAAAAAAGAAAATAAATGTGCTGCCCGTGTTATAAGACGGACTTTGCGGAAAATCCTTTTTCCCGAAATTATTAACTGTACTTTATCAAAAAAAAATAAAAAACCTATTTAAACAACAAGTTACCAAATTTATTACAAAATAATTAAATTACACTAAGACAAATGTTCAAATCAACGTAGCTGGTGAATTATTTAATAATTTAAAAATAATTAGCAATTATTAAAAGAAAATTTTTCTGAAATAATTTGTTAAAATTACGGTCACTAATATTAAATTATATGTACCCTAATTGGCCAATAATTTAAACACTGTTAAGATAATGAATTATTCAAATTTTCGGATGAAATGAACTAAAATTTTCGGTGAATAAAAAAAAATGGAAATTTCTACCAAAACCTTGATTGCTCCGCCACGTGGTGGAGAACCCCAACTTTTGTGGACGGCTCAAGGCTGCGTCGGTTACTTTAACGCCTACCTACCCTCTCTCCCTCAATGGTTCTCGAACAGGATTTATGACGAATTGTATCCGGGATACCTTATTTTATTTCTCGGAACCAAAATTGAATTTAAGTGCAATTGGGAACGGAATTCTATCCAATATTTAATTTAGGCAAGCCTAAATATATAGTTGTGGTAGGCAACAAAAAATTATCTAGCAACTAGTGGCTGTTCTAAAGGCGGCTAGTTAGGCATCTGCACTATAAAACTTATCCAGAAATTGAAGTACTGAATTCAAAATGGATAAGACAAAATTATGACATGAAATTTTAGATTTCAATTTTAATAGTCTTTTTTTAAAAAAAACTAGTTGTAGGCAAATAAAAGGCAAGGCAAAAGGACAAGTCGGTGTAGAGCTGAAAGGAAAAGAAAAAAATAGGCGTCAGCATCGGCATGGCCGATGCGAAATGCAGTAATATAATATAAAAATTTAAAAAAAAAAAAATTCACACTTAAATTTTGAACAATTTAATCTAAATAACCAATAATGTAATTAGAATTTTAATGCGTTACCTGATCGTGTAATAATGTGGGAAAACTAACAAATTAATTTTCAAGAGTTTTTGACCCGTCAAATGGGCTTCCGACTTGCACAAAGTTCTGAAGATAAAATGGCTTGCTAAACGTGAAACCGATGCGTTTAGCAGAGAAACAAGAATTCAAAAAAAAGGTTCCTTTTAACATAGGATAGCCAAATCTAACACAGGTTTGCTGGGCTGACGCGCAACTAAAACCCCAAAGTAAACGTATGTTAAATGATTTTAAATGAAAAGAAAAACTATTGCTTAAATATATACTAGAGCAATTTAATTAACTCAATTAATTATAAGCTATATAATAATATAATTCAACAAACCAAAATTAACAGAAAAATAACGAGAAAATAAGTTTTAATCTTTATGTTATCTTCCCAATTGAACGATAATAATATTAAATATCAAATCCCCTTGTAATTACTATGATCAACGACATCATGCAATTATTCGCCAACAAAGTAAGCAATATTGAGTGTACGACAAGAACGCATTTTTAAATCTGCCTTAAGAGGAACAAGGAAAGCCAAAAAACTAGTCTACACCACGCGGTGAACAACGTGTCTGGCCCTTATTGGCTGACAAATTTATACAAATACGAGGGAGATTCGTAGGTATCCAAAAAAAACTAAATAAATGATATCACTGAAATGTAAGAATTTCATGTTCCTTAACATCAAATAAATACTAAAATATAGTGATATAACAACTTAAATATACACAATAATTATAATTAGCCTATTTACGTCCAACCGCAAGCTTAACTGAATCTAGAAAAAATTAATACGCGCAATATAGGTCTGTAAGCAAAAAAATATTTAAATTATTAAATACTAAATATGTTTACTTAAAAAAAATATAGATTTATTATCATGATAATTTGTACTGACCGTGACGCACGACAGTACACCGTTACACTACCTCTCCCCCAAAAAAAAATACATATTAATAAAAAAAATTATGATCCGTGAACTGAAAAAAGTTATGATCAAAAACTAATGAATTTTTATAAACACACATAATGTAATCGGGTTCCAAAAAAAAACTTTCATCAGTATTTCAACAGTAGCCTTATAATACAAATAAAACAATTTATTAACAAACTACTCTTAGAAGATACTCACATTTAAGTTGAAAAAAAAAATAAATCCCAAATTAAACCTTTCACAGTTCTACTTCAAAAAAAAATCCCAATTAAGTAGTGAGGTTTGTGCAAACTTCTATAAGAATTGAAATTCATGCGACACATTAACGTTATATAGTAAAACAAAGATAAACTAATAAAAGTTTAAATGATAATCCCTCAGTATCATCATAATAAAAATAAAAAAATTAATTGCTCGTAGCAATAAACAGAAACTTATTTTCCGTTTTCAAACAAAATCATAAAAAAATTATTAATAGATTACCCTTAATTTGTGATTAAGTAATCTAAATCACTAGAAATATAATTAACCAGGTATAGCAAATAGCATCTAAATTTGACTATATATAAGCTAGTATTAACTGTACTGACAAAAGCATTAATTAAACAATACCATGGTCAGGGTATTATTAAAACATAAACACGGAATTTAGTTGGATATATTCAATTATGATTAACTAGAAAACGACTTTATGAAATAAAATTTACCATAAGCATAAAAAGTAGATTTTTTAAGCTGACCACCATTTGAAAAATTGCTAAAATCTCACGATAAAATTTAATGCACATATACCGAACAATCACCGTAAGATACGCAAAAACTTGCACACATATTCTACTACCATATGATAACCAATGTTGTAAGTGTTAACACTACTGAAGGAATAGAAAAACAGTAGCGCAAAAAAATATACAAATACATTGTATTTCTAATCAACACCATCATCAAAAATGAAATATACAATCCCGATGCCTGATAGTACAACCAACGAAACAATAAGAAAGGTAATAGGAATCTTGTAGAAGAGCAGCAAGAATTTTGACAAGAGTCAACCTCTAGGTGTCTGAAACGGACCCAGTCAGTATTGCACTATTACCCGGAAGACAGGGATAGTCTCGTTTACTGATCTCTTTAAAATTGCTAAAACTGGGCGCCGCTATCAGACATCTAAAACAGTATACTCACTTAAATAGAAAGTGTCAACTGGTAGGTGGAAACAAACAAATAATAAGACGTTATGCAAATTAATTAATTTTCAAAAGAAAAATAAAAAAAATAACTGTAACCCCAAAGTCGACCAAACATTAGAGAGTGAAATGTAGTTTCCACTAGGGTAGAACTGCGAGAAATAATTTAGATAATATATAATAGGCAGCAATGCAGCCAT
>JAUTXW010001364.1:0-31138 GCA_030620095.1 Kuschelorhynchus macadamiae
TTCTTTGTAATTTCTTTAAAATGGCTACTTTTGGAAGGGCAGAACCAATAAATATGCTTCTTGTTTATGGCGAGTGCTTGCAAAATAAAAGGCAGGCTAAAACACTTACGCAGAACGATACCCTGACAGCAACCAACCATGCTATGCCTATTTTCCGAGACTAGTACAACATTTGAAAATAATCTCCAAAATGAATATGAAGGAAAGTTCATTATTAGTGAAGAAGCTGAAATAACCGTTTTGGCATGTGTGAATGCTGATCCAAGTATTTCTATATGTATATATTTCTATAAGTATGGTTCATAGAAAATTCTAACCGTAATAATAACTTTAATAGATTAATAATATTTTCGGAGTCATGTTCAACAGGAATAACGTAAGATATTGGGCAAATGAAAATCAACATTTATTTAGAGAAGGATGTTTCCAAGAACGCTTTGGTGTTAATGTGTGACTACGTATTTCAGGAACGAGAATTGTCGGCCCAATATTTTTTAATAAGCCCTTTACAGCACAAAACTTATTTGAACTTTCTAGAAACAACAGTTACCGATTTTTTGACAATTTTCCTCCTGCAAAAATTCTCAACATCTACTTTCAAAAAGATGGTGCACCATAATGCTCGAATTTGTGTAAATTATTTAAATGACAGGTTTGGAGAACAATGTATACGAACGAATGGACCTGTAAGGTGGCCAGCACGTTTGCCTGATTTGACACCTCTACATTTTTTTCTTGTGGGGTCTTATCTAAGAAAAAGTCTATATAATTCAACCTGAAAATTTGGACATTTTAAGAAATCGAACTAATAGTGCTATTAATAATGTTAGTATAACTCAAAAAGAAAATGTATTACGGAAAATTGCTAAAAATGTAAGACCTGTATTGAACAAGAAGGTCGTGTTTTTGACAATCTTAATTATGATTAAGTACGTTCTTTTTCCTATTTCTTTTATTATTAGTTAATATTAATGATTTCTAGGAATAATAAAGTTCATTTGCTTTCACCTTATCATATTTGTTTCTTTTCTTTAAAATTTAAATGAATTAAAACAGGATTCCTTTGAACAGTTGATTATTTTAAATCCATAGCCAACTGGTATAATTACATAAGTGCTAGTGATATTAATTTTTGCTTTAGATGAGCATTAACAGCATGAAAATAGGGTATCAAATTTTCAAGTTTGCAGCGGTCTATGAAAGTTGAATTTGTTATATGTGTATAAAGGATAAAAAAGTAGGAATGGGTAGTGAAGGTTTAGTTCCAGTCATTTTACCCATTATGGTACAGAATGATCAGATTCTTCAAGATGAAAAATCGATTTGCGTAAAACACTATTTTTAAAATATGTTAAATTGTGCGGTGTTCTACCTTAAACCTGTGGCAACATCCATTTTCTAAATAAAATACTCTATATGTTATTGCATATTTGTATTTTCCTGAACATCCTAAACACTTTTTGTGTTATGTTTCCTATATCTAAATTCAACTGTTTTCGAGAAAATGGCACATGAAAATTGACGTACTTGACCCTTTGAAGCTCTGTAACTCCCAAACAACTTAACTTGCAAAAAAATGGATTCTACTTTCCAATCCCAGTTTTTAATTATCTATTAGCCCACAGTGATATATATATATATATATATATATATATATATATATATATATATATATATATATATATATATATATATATATATATATATATATATATATATATATATATATATATATATATATATATATATATATATATATATATGTATATATATTATATATATATATATATATATATATATATATATATATATATATATATATATATATATATATATATATATATATATATATATATATATATATATATATATATATATATATATATATATACTTAGGGCTTTCTTTTCTTGGAATTTTCGGTTCTTAGAATAAATGGGACAATTAAGCGTTAAAATTTGTCATTTATTTGTAAACGTTTCAACCATTGCCTGGCCTTTATCAGTACTAAACTTTAATATAAAATATGTAAAACGAGAAAAAGAAAATAATAGTTTTTGGCTTACCTCATTTAAAACAACAGATTTTCAAATATAAAACAACACATAATATTGCAAAATTACAACAGACACACATGAAACTGAGACGGGACTATGGATATTAATACGGCTACCAGTAAATATTTAGAAAGACCTATCGACATAAGAATTCGTTGTTTTTCGGCAGATGGATGGTTTCTTTGTAGTATTTACGAATACCAAAATTAAATAACTTTGTTTGGTGATTTTCGGGCAGTGGTTTCGTAAAAAATATAAAAGTAAGCCTTGTTGGTTTTACCTGAATGAACGCAAAGGTATAAAGGCCATAGTTGATGTTTGTAGAAGGCAATTTTTGCTAATTAACCTAATCAAATGTTAGAACTTCAACTTCATCATTGTCTTAACACAGGGTAGTTTTTTCTTTTAGTTCCTTAAGAAATGTATCTGCTCTAACGTTATGCATTTTACTTAAGCTGCTCTTTTGTTATCACCTAAGGTAACATCTTTTAATTTAAATTCTAAAATGTCACACTTTTACAGGTATTCGAACGTGGTGGTTCAAAACTGTAGTAATTTTTTTTTAAAGTAGAGAAAGTAAAAGTCATAGGTAACTTCAGGCTTTTATTCGGTATCTTTCGGGCTCATTTAGTTCTAAATATAGTTCCTACATCCTCTTTATATTAAGATCCAGGGATAAATGAAAGCGCGCACTTTTCTTTCTATTATGATGTGACTGGCGTCTGTTTTTGTAATCAAATCATCTGGAAGTCGATACTGTCTACTAGGAAGTATCCGGTCCTGTTTACTAAACGGTGGTGTAATATTTTGTTCACTAAAAGCCTAAAACCGTTAGAAATATTATTCGCACTTTTTTTGTACTTGTATAGAACAGAAAGCAGCCCTAAATACTCTCACCGTTTCTTTGCCAAGCTTAATGTCATACTTGTAAGAAAAACTGCACCACTGTCCATCACCGGTTTTTGCCCAAACTTTTCTAACAACATTAATTAAACCTCCCAAATACGAATTGTCCAAAATTTTATTAAAGTTGTCTAAAATGTTTTTTTTTACATTAGTTACTTTCTCGAAACATTTAAACTTAAGTCTACGTCCAGTTTTTCTTGGTCCCACCGTTACCCCTTTCCCGTTAGTATAGTTTTTCCTTCAGCAATATATTTCCTTTTTAAGTTACGTTTTCGACTAGATGGATTCGCTTTTTTTCCGTTATTTTTTATCGGACTATTTCGAACTTCACCTTCTTTAATTTCTTCATTTTTTTTTCACGTGAGGCTGGCCTGTACATTTTTTGATTTGGGAGTTCCGTTTTTTTTACACCTCTTCTTTTAACTGACGGACCTGTTACAACAGCGTCAGTGCTATGCCCCGATCCGCATGGCTCGTATAGACCTGATGAATCACTGCTAAATACATCTTTAATACTATGATCGTTTTCTATGTCACTCATTATAAAAGTTAAATCGGAACACGCAACCAACTCTAACTTTAACTAAGGAATAAACGTTAATACATGTCAACGCCTGGCGCAATACATACTAAACAAACAAACAATACGACATCTCGGAAGCACTTGGCCTTAAAAAATATCGCGATGAATTAGTGCAAAAGAAGGGCAGCTCCAGAGCTGCATCTTACTTGCACCAAGGAATAAAGGAGGCAACTCAATAAAATAAGATATTTTCCTTGCTTTTTATAAGAGCTGCCTCATGCTTAGAGCAATCGATCCGGCTCATATATTTTTATATATATATATATATATATATATATATATATATATATATATATATATATATACATATATTATATAGTATATATTGTTTATATTAACTAAAAATTGTCGAAAAATGAAGCTGACTTCTTAAAGCTAAGTGTAGTATATATATATATATATATATATATATATATATATATATATATATATATATATACATATATTATATAGTATATATTGTTTATATTAACTAAAAATTGTCGAAAAATGAAGCTGACTTCTTAAAGCTAAGTGTATTTAGCACCAAGTAAAACTTATCAGCCAGTTGTGAGTGTGAGGCACTAAATCAAGCGATTTGCAGTGGTGAAGATATATAATGTTCTTTGATTCTGGTGTGATTTGTAAAACTTAAATCTATTACAAGCAATTATTTAGAGCCCTGAGACTTTTTCTATCAATTTTGCTAATTAGCCAGCAAACGATTGCGTGACAAAAGTTCATCAATATTTTGAGCAAGTACTGATGAAACAGTTTGTAAACGTTTACTTGTCTTTAATACGATGACAGTTATCCGCTCCATGGAAAAATTTGGCATTCTTTCTGGGCCATTATCGATGGACTTCCAACAGTAGTTTTAGAGCTTTCCTGGTCCGGGAGTTTTGACCACATTTCGTATGCCAGATATTTTTCTGGAATGTTATTTAGAGCGTCTTTAGGCTTGCGAGTCGTGGTCAACAGGATTGACATCTATGTTCTGGCAATAATGTAGCCATGCCTAGGGCCCAGGCGTATGCGTATTATTTAGATATTGTGGACTACTGGTAATTGATCTGTAAAAGGCCCCTGGCTTTTCTGAGAAATTCATGTTGTCGGCGGTTTTTCTGTTTCAATAATTATAACAGTCCCTACGGCAGTCACTTTTTGTTTGAGAATGTCAAGAAGGATTTTGAGTCTCTTCTCATTATCAGGAGCACTAGTTTTAATTTTCGCACTTTCGGAAATACGCTTACCTTTCTTTTTGGCTTATTTACTTTGCACAAATATTATAGATAACCGGAAGTTTGCCGATAGTTTTTCGAATGTTGACGAGTTTTGACTCAGGAGAAACCGCCTCATTTCATTACTTAACTTCTTCCTCATATTTTTTTTTCTTTGGAAATTCGATGACAACTGAAGTTACGGTCCCAACTATACAGTAGGCAAGTTCAGTCAGAGACTAACACTCCTGGACCACGTTCATTCCCCTAATGTATCTGGAATCAGTGAGGGAGTCTTGCCCCCTCCGAAACTGAAAATATTTTGGTATAGGCATCTTGATTTAAGGGAGAGGTTTGACCTCAGGAAAATTAGTAAGAAGTATTGACGTTTGGACCTCCCTCCTGAAATGAATGTCTGGTTTTTGCTCATTATTCCCTCCCTGAAATTAATTTCTGGCTATGTGGTTGAGTAGTATAAAGTTATTATCAAACAATTATATGCATTTATAATCTGTGTTTTAATTGTGGAATTATGAAGCAGGGAAATTCTGGGTAAAGGCTAATTTACAGATTTTTTCCTCCATCAGGGATAGCCCTAAACGAATGAGGCAAACCCCAGAAAACAAAAAAATATTCGAAAAACATTGTAAGACGTCAATTTTTCTATTTTCTTGTATATATAACATTTTTTTTTAACTACAATGGGTATCCTTGTGAGCTACAACAACCAACTGAAACCGAAAAAAAGAATTATTTCAGATGCATTTGTTTTTTTAACACGGTAAAACACAAATTTATTTTATAATTTTGTATATTAAAATATTTATTCCACTATACAGCGTAGTCCTAGGAGGATAAAACAGCCCTCTAAGGACGAAAAGAGACTTATTTTAAAAGCGTTTAGTTTTTCTAAGACACTATGAAAAAAAACATCAACATATTTATCTCTTTGTACGTAAAATATTTTTCCTCTATATACTGCCCTTGATGATAAAAGAAACCCTTGAAATTATAATTATATTTATTATTTCCAAAACTTTTACCTTTTTCAAAAAACGGTGGAAGACTACGAATTTGTCTAGCTTTTTATATATAATTTTTTTTCGACTATAACTGGTGATTCTAGAAAAGTCAAACATTTTTCTAAAAGCGAAAATATATGAAAAACATGACATTTATTATATTTTTGCATATAAATATCAGCTTGAGAAAAACATTTACGTACTACAAGTACTATGTCTGCCAAAACAGAGTAAAAATATATTTGTAAGCAAGCCATTAAAAAAAAAACAATGATTACCTAAAGCAGCAATTAAAATTTAATAATAATGTTATGATATATTTAATGCTAAATCTGGGCCATCGTGTAGCAGGGATTACATTTTGAGTCTTATGGACGTGGATCTTCAATATTTTTAGTAAAACGTAAAAACATCTTGTTTTAAGAACGCGCAAACCAATTTGAGTAGAATTGAAAACAGAAATAGTTGGGGTAAATGTTTTGACTTCAAAAACTGTAAAAATCACTGGGGTAAATACATTATTTTTATCATTAATTATATGTATTTAAAAAATAATAATACAATATTTCGAAAAACGGAGAAACATATTTCTTTTATCTTTCTGAATAATTTTATTTTCTAATATACAAGGTCCCTAAAGCGATTAAACATTCCCCAGAAAAAAAAAATCGAAAAGCGTTTAGCATTTTTTAGAAATGATGATAAACGCCAATTTTTTTTTATACTGTTGTATATAAAAACCTTTTTTCCGCTACACAGGTTATCCCTAGGAGGATCAAATTGTCCCTTAAAAATGAAAATATTTTTTATTTAAAAAATATTTAGCCTTTATTGGAAAACAACGAAAATTCTTTTTCTACTATACTAGATAGCTCCAAAGATATGAAACTTCTCCCTTAAATCAAGATTTTTTCCAAAACAGTTAGCTTTTCTAATAAAATGTGAAACACGTCAAATTTGTGTGTTTTAGCGCCCCTAGACCAGCGAAAAACTTTTCTCCCATTTCCATCATTTTACTTTTTCTCTATAAAATGCACAGAATGAACAATAAAAAAAGTCAGCAGATTGTCCTTTAAATTTACAAATAGCTGGCTTACAAATGACTATATTGATCATCTTTTAATGACTTCGGTTGAGCAGATCCTCTTTGGGCGTTTTGCACCTACTTGGATTTTTTCGTCTTCCTCTTGACAGTTTATTATTAACTTGCGTGATCCTCCAGCATATTCGTGACACTTTGACCTCTTTTACGGCATTTATAATATTTGACCTTTGCAGTCACACAGTGCAAGATGCAGCAGATTTTATTTAATGTCGCCGGTAAGGTCAATAGAACCGGTATATGATTTCTCTTATCTACCTTTTGGAGTGTTTGGTGATTTCCTTGAAACGTTTATACTTGTTGGTAGACTCGAAGGCTATACTGGCGTGCCACAGTCGAGTCAAAATATAGAAGAGGCTTGCCAGATTGATGACTTAGTTTGGTGGTTCCTTACTGACGTCAATCAGCAGTTTTCTACCGTAAAACTTCACAATAAATTTTTATCATAAAATATACAAGTAAATTAATAACGTTTTGATATTTTAACTTAACGTGTTTTCTAAACTTCAAAATCATCTGTTGTTGAAATTTCATCAAACATCCTTTCAATTTTTCTCAGCTTTGTTCTGTAACTTATTGAAACCAATTACTGGCACCTTATTGAATAGCTCGGAACTAGTGTCGCATCCCATACTTTCACAGCTTAAAAGAAGATCAAATAGTTCTTCATGTCTCCTAGAAGAACGTGCAGTTCTCTATTGATATAAACGTTTCTAGCGTTGTTGACATTTCCCGAAACTAACATATAACAAACAAGAGTGAAGAAAGTGTCCACATATATAGTATAGCTTGTTTTCAGAACATCTGATAAGCCATAAAAGGTACATGGATGATATTTGTATTGTTTGGAAAGATAATGAACAAGAATTGTTAAAATTTTTAGAATTTATCAATTCTTTGCACGAAAAAATATCCTTCACTATGGAGAGTGAAAATGATGGCAAACTTCCTTGTTTGGACCTTCTTTTAATTAGAAATGATTACAAAATTAGTTTTGAGGTACATAAAAAATCCTCCTGTACTGATAATATCATTCAGTTTACATCTAACTCACCATTTTCTCACAAATTTGCAGCTTTTAATTCGTTTTTGTACAGACTTTTTAAATTACCACTATCCCAAGGTGCTTTTACTAAAGAATTAGATATAATAAGGCAAATTGCCTTAAACAATGGTTTCCCATTGAAAACATTCAACAAACTTTTTTATAAATTTATGAACAAATACAAACTCTCTTGTAACATAATACATAATAATATAACTAATACAAACAAATTCAGGGTTTTAACATACTTTGGAAATATATCTCTACATTTAGCTAAATTTTTTCAGTCATTTAATATCTCCATATCATTTAAAATAAACAATACTTTAACGCAACACATAGTTAGAATCAAAGACAAAAAGGATAGTCTTGAGAAATCTGGAGTTTATTCCCTTCATTGTGGAGAGTGTCCTGCTGTTTACGCCGGACAATCGGGTAGAAAAATTTCGTCAAGGATGAGGTGTTCCTGGACCTCAGCTCAGATATCTCAAATATAAAATCTGCCTTTGCGAATCATTTGTTGTCCTCAAAACATCGTTTTTCCATATCTGAAAATGTAAATATAATTCATGAATGCGATAAAGGTAAGAAGTTGGATCTTTTGGAAAAGATGGAAATAACAAGAGCTAAAAAGAACCCCATCCTTACCTGCGTTAATGAAGTGTTTAATTTTGAGCCTCATTTGATTTTAAACAATATTTCAAAAGAATAACTATATATTTTTATTTTGCATAACCTTCAAGCCTTTTCTGTCATTTTCACAAATTCTTCTTCTTTTCATTAATGTTGCATGTACTTTACGACAGTTAGTCAAGCTCATCCTGAACAATCTCTTCTTTTTTGGTTTTGACCTATCGCCTCTCATCAAATAAATTTATATCGATGTCTCTGATTGGTCATTCAAGCGTGGCCTTGTTTTATATTTCATTGTTTCTTTGTTTGGTTATGTTTGTTTTATGTACTTTGTAAAATGTGTTTTGTTTATGGTAAAGTTATATATTATTTAATTGTATTTTGCGTTGAAATGTATATTTATTTTAGGTCTAATGATGCCCGTTAGGGCAAAACATGTAACCTATTCTTAATTTATAAACTTATTTCCCACTGAGACGTAGACTTTGTGTATATATTTTTTAATTTGGAACATATAACCGTTGTTAAGGTTGTGTGAAGGCGGCGATGAGAACAAAAATGTTTGAGGTAGCACCAACTACAATGACGGCTTTTCATGATTCTGCTTCGATCTTCGCTGTTTCTACAATCAATACGTACGCGTTTCTACAATTTTATAAAATTCATTTTATTGTCGGCTTTAAATAAAAACTGATCGTATGCTGCGGACACGACGTTTAAGTCAGTAACTTCCAGCTACTAACAGTTCGTCGTACATGCATCGCGTATTGTTGTACTTGGCTCACATTGGTTGAAAATAACCATGAAAGTGCTTTTTTATGTAATGCCGTGTTGTACTCAATGTATGCATTGCACACATCGTCAAAAGTTGCAGGGCGAGGTCCATGCACCTTATGAAAAAGACCGCCACTATCAAGAACGAAATGAGAATTTTCGGCAAATTAGTATTTAGTTTGAACATTTCTCTCTTTCAGTCGTGGTTTTTTCGTCCAGTGTATCACTTTACGGTCAAAATACAACATGTTTTTGCTTTGTTTTTTTTTGTACCTTTGACCTTTTCTCCAATTATTGTACAGTGTATATTTTTTTGTATGTTGCACTTTTCAATTGAAGAAATAAAACATTATTATTATTATTATTATTATTATTATCATAGCAAAATAAGAATCACAGCATTTATGATATTGCGCCCGACAGCCACAAAATCACATTCTATGTTAATTCGTTATCTGCATATTCTACTTAATTCGTAATTTCTCTTCTCACAGGCTGGCCATAAAGTATCCATTTTCTTTAGTATTTCCATTTAGCATATTCGTGGTTGCCACTTAGAGCCTCTTCTGATTAGATTTTTTCTCACCAATAGAGACAGCATTTTTCGCAACAAAACTTTATGATTTTGCTTCTGAATAAGGGTACCGTTGTACCAGACGCTTGATAAAACGACAAGAACCTTTTCTCGATTTGAATGACTGGTCTACATCTTCCTGCACTGAACATGTACTTTGATCTGCTCGACACCCTCGAGCTTTTCGACTATGCCATCGTTTTGCTTTAAACTTATATCTTTCAAAGTATTTCACACTTTGATTTTCTGCTAAACTTTTCTCACAGATAATGCAAATTTTCCAAAACTTCTATCTCAAATTTAACCCTTTTCACTTTTTTTACTGTGTTTATTACAATAACCTACCTGCAATGCACAAAAAATAAGATTAGGTTGGATCAAATTATTGACATTTACCTCAATTTTCAATATGGCGGATATTTTATCAAAATTTAAGGATGTTTTTTAACTCCGATTTAAAGTGATTTTTCTTAGGAGTTACAGGAGATACATTTTCCTATACTCTATGCCTCGTACCACCAAAACCGTTTGTAGCAGGAAATTTTGAGATATAATTTCTTTGGTTTAAAAAAATAGGTACGATTTTTGCGAATTGTCGTATAATTTCAGAGATATTACAAAATAACAACCAAGTTGAACATTTTCAGTTTCTTTTAAATCTTTTCAAAATCTATCGGTTAAAATAAATGATTCTATTTCTAGTTGGGCGATATCTGTGAAAATTTTTTATTTTCAAAAACGGGATAAATCGGTGAAATTTTTACATTACGGGTAGTAATTTACTGTGAAGTGCGATACGATGTAAACACAATTATTACATACTTTTAATCCTTATTCTATTCAAGAGTTGAAAATATTATTTATCAGTTTTAGTATCACCAATATCCCTAAAAGCTGTTTATTTTTACATTAATTATAATATTAGTTGCTGACAAAATTGGTTACGTTAATATTTTATAGTTGTCTTAATAACCGTGTATTCAACAATAAATTGCATTTAGCCGAAACTTGCTTCACACACCGCATTGCCGAAATAAATAGTTAAATTTCCTCTTGCATTACATACTATGCTCTCACTGTGCCGCGGGAGTATTAGGGCAATTTTATCTAGTTATTAGTTTTTAGGTAATTTTGGTTTGGAAACTCCAATATAATTAAAGATAAATCTCTGCTAGCTTTAAAACTACATGCTAACAACTAACTCTATTTATTAAAACTTAAAATGAAATTATAATAAGCTTTGAGTACAAAAGTTAGAATTAGTTTCTAAAAAGGAAATATTATTTCGATAGTAATTTCTGTAGGCACCTGCATTTTGTTCTATACCTAAAAAAACTAAATTTAGCAGCGATCAACGTAGGGGAATGAGGTCAGGTCGATAAAAATAACTGAACTAAGATTTATTTGCTATAAAATATAAAAATGGGAAATGTTTTCTTCTTCACTACGTCCACGAAAATTACGTCCATATATTTGACAATAAACATATTTTTAAAACATGATTTGTATATTAATTTTATTACAAGATTTAATTGCGTATTACACAGCATGCAGCTTAAAAATGTATATGGCTTAAGTTATTCACAACCAGGCTTCCCATTTCTCTTCTTCTCTTACTGTGATAGAAGCAGATAAAATTATAGTTCTAGAAGTTGCTTATGAAAGTGGCAATTTAAAAACAAAATTGGAAGAAAGGGATAACAACACATTTTTGCCATTAGTCATAAAAAATGGTTTAAAAACATTAGAATAAAACGGAGAAATAAATAGAGGGCGGTTTGAAAATCCTGTCAAAATGTTTTACAGAAATGCTTAGGACTATCTGTATAAGTAGTCTATTAATTTTTTACCGTTATTAAGAAAACGGGCGTTGCCACCGGTTTAAGATAGAAGCCGCAACACCGCACAATTTAAAATATTTTAAAAAAAGAGTTTATGCTCATCTATGCCCAGAGCCAAATTTTGAAAATAATCTATTTTTTGGTTCTCCAGATACTCCTAATAGGCCATTGAGTTTTGGGCACCCTGTATAGAAGACACTAATCTATATTAATCTATGTTAACTTTTAGCAGAAAAAAATAATATTTTAGAAGGTATGATAAAAAATGGCGCTTATTCTGGTTATGCTTTTTATGACTTCTAAAGTTTTTTAATTTTGCAAGACCCAATTTGTCGCATGGGACGTTTATGCCTTTATTTTATTTTTAAACAGCTTTATTCTAATAGGGGTAATGTTTGTCGTTACAGGGGTTTACTAACAGCTTAAAATATTGTTAGGAAAACAAGTGAAAATAAAAGTCGTTATTTAAAGGTGTTTTAACATTTTTTATTTTAAAAAACTCAATAAAATGTATTTATTAAAAGTATACTTTATTAAGGAATAAGATTATAAAAATATAAAACCTAAATCTTGCCAAAAAAAAATTAAAAAAAAACTTTAACTCGAACTAGTCACAATAAAAAAATATTACAAATAAATGCCTATAAATAATTTTGTTCTTTCATTTTCGACGTCGAAATCCGGTTGCTCATTATCCGTCCAAGTCATCCTCAATAGTTGGATCGCCTACCAAGTTTTTGTAAATTTCTTAGCATCCTTTGGTATCAGAATCGTGGCGGTAGGTTATCTTATCCAAAATTTCGAGGTGTTTGGTCGCCTTAAGCAAAATGCTGCAGCAGACAATTGATTTGCTTAATTAGACCAAGCGCCTGAAAGGTGGCGTTTGGTTGACTTATGTAAAGTTTCATGGTATTTGGTTGCATTATGCGAAATGCAGCTAGCAGCTTAAACCGTTTGGCGCTTAGTTTAAAATAAATTATCTCCTAAAATATAGAGTACTAACGTTCCATGATTTTTTCCTAGATAGATGATGTCTTTGGCCGTTAGATGGTGCAATAATATTAGAAAATCGATTTTGGCGCTTCGAGTTATGCACAACTACGTCCAATTATTATTAGTACCTTTCGACAGTTGCATCCGTAGGTATGCATCCAAGAGCTTATGAGTATTTTCAAGAACCCCTAAAGTTTGATGGTGAAATGCTGTGGAATTTACTTGGTTAATTTTAAGCAGGTTACAAGACTCTTTAAATTTATTAGATAAAAATTCAGTTCCCTTGCCTGTTACGCAAGAAACAGGAATACCGTAACGCAAAATAAAAGTTTCCACAAATGACTTTGCAACAGTCCATGCCCCTTTATTGCGAAGAGGATATGCTTCAACGAATTTTGTTAGTTCGCATTGAAGCGTGGGTATATATTAATTATTTTCAATATTTTTGAAATGCTGAACTAGCCGTTGTTAATATTGTCATAGGTTGTTTATTTGGTTATTTACCCTTTCCATAGATTCTGTGAGTCTAATGATTATTTTTTTATATTTATGATAAATAATGAAATAATATTATTTAACTTATCCAAATCGCTTCAAATTACCTCACTCATTAAAATAAAATAATAGTATCAATAACTGATAAATCATAACCAATAAATAATACACAAAAACATAATACTGTGCTAAAACTATGACTTACTATTTATGTTAATACTTAAATATGTTCATTGTCCATAGTCGTCTAAGATAAGTCCATATTTACCAATGACGTCAAAAAGAAATAGACTCCGCATTTCATTCATAAAAATTAAATAAATAGAATCAAACATCAATTTGTTATTGTGTATGAGTGGAAAAAAGACGGACTGATCGCATAAAGAATAATTTGCGGTGAAAATTGCAACGCTCTCAGATAACTTCGCGAAGCTTACCAGTGGCGTAGCTATTTTTGAGATAATGTATTATTTGCTATATTTTTTTGAGCCCAAATATTAGTTTGGTGGATACGGCAGTTTTTTTGTTCTAAGATGAACCGGAACGACTTCACATTGTAAAAGTGAGAGTTTTAATAATTACTTGAAAACAATTAATTTAGATATTATGTCGTGGAAATGTCTGCACTGAATGGGAAACTTTTTTATTATCAATTTCTCGAAAAACTTTCTTCTTGATAAAACTTGTGTGTTTGTCGAAAAAATAGTTTTCACAATATTCAACTTTAAGTCAGATATACAGGGCATTAAAAAAATACGAAAAAGTGTATTTCAAAAATTAAAAATTTTTGTGACTGCCGCGGCCGTAAAAAATCGTAAATAAAGGTTTAGTATTAGTTATGTCATATTAGTAATAGCTAAGGAAAGATTTAAATATAAAAATGTTTTTTTGCTGTTTGACCTTAAATATCTCCATAACTATAATATAAAAAATTTTACTCAGTTTATATTTACGATTTTTTATGGCCCTTAAAACTACTGTCAGAAAAATTTTATTTTTTTGAAATTGTTAGTGAAATCTACTTTTTTTAATATCCTGATCTAAAGTTTATTGCTATCAAAAATATTTTTTGTGAACCACCAACTTTTATCAAGAAATCAATAATAAAAAAAGTAAATAAATGCATTAAAATGCAAGATGTTAAAAAATAAAATCATCGAAACTTTTTGATGATTCTGAAGCACCCTGTATATATGTTACAGCATATTTAAAACTTAATTTTTTTTATAAAAATTTAAATAACAAGGTTGAAAGTGGTGCTGCATTTTATGAATTTTCGTGGTTTATAAAAATAAAACAAAGTTTAAAAGTTTGGTATAATTTATTTATAAACAGTTTGATATAATAACAAACAGCTATTATTATCGACAAAACAAAAATAACAGCATATTAATTTAATATTTCATTATATATATATATATATAATAATTAAACTCGTCTATTACATATTTAATGATTCAGTGACAATTTTCAAAATCGGAAATTTAGAGGAAATTTTATATATATATATATATATATATATATATATATATATATATATATATATATATATATATATATATAAAACTTTAGGTTAGCAACAAGCTGATTTAATATAATGGTATCAATAATTATCTGTGACAAAAGACCAGGCACGTAGTCTAGGGGGGGGGGGGTCCGGACTCCCCTCCCCGCCGCGCAAGACCCTAAAAATATTTAGGAGTTTTTACATAATTTAACCTACGAAAGTAGAATTCCAATAACTGCTGATAGCAGTTCCGTATTGGCCCTGCTTACTACAGCTATTTTTTTAACTCGAAGCTCAGGAAAATTAGGGAGCAGGCTCTTTCTTGAAATTCTAAATTTTTGACGGGTTTTTTAACAAGCCCAAGTTTACACTGTTAGACATTCTGCGATTGCAAAGAAGTTTCACAAATATGTAAACGTAAAAAATTAAGAAAGGCTACCCTAAACAAAGACGCACCTAATGATTTTTTCGTAAGTACGACAGTTTCTAACATAAATCGATATTTTTCTTCCACAAAAATCTCCTGTCATAAGCAAAATTGCGAATGCGTGCCGAGACCAAATTTATGATAATTCCGACAAAAATTATTATTATTAAACTTAGAATATATGGTAGCTGCTGAAAATTTCTCTTCGTGATCCATTTTCACACAATTTTGTTCTTCTTTTTACGTAAACAAACGCTCATTAAAAGTAGTTTTAGAATTTCGAGAAAGTAGTAAAAAGAAAGATGAATACATTTATGATTAAAGAAATCCAGATTTTTAATGTAGCAAAATGGTTCCAGACTTCCCAGGTTCCTCTATGGAAGATTAACCTTATAACCACATTAACCTCGATATTAACAAAGTGACTTAGCTTATTTATTAAAATACTATTAAATATATAAAACCTAAAAATATTAAGCAAAAGTCGCCATCATCCTATTTGCTCAAGATATACCAATAATTTTTTACATTTTCATAATTGCTCTACCTGCAAAAATAATGTTTTAATAGATATTGGCAAATAACTAGTTTTTTGCAACTTTTTTTCATATTTTGTTGTACTTGCAGGAGGACTAGCAACAAGTGAAAAAAAAGCATTCTTCTTAATAATTTTTTTGTCATTGAATTGGTTTTGACAGGGTTGGATCCCCCTAGAACTGAAATCCTGGCTACGTGCCTGCAAAAGACATATTTATGTAATGGTTCATGTGGCAATATTTATTATTAGCAATAAGCTTAGTCATTAAAGAACAAGCATTTCCATGACAAAATACAACCAATAACAGGGTGAGTTCTTATTACTATTGTTACTAAAGATGAAGATAAAACTATATGGACCCACTTTGTGTTTTGATGTATATACCAAGAGTATAATGCTTATTTAATACCTTTCTTTATCAGCTTATCACCGACTTCATAGGAAATATGTAATAAAATATAATTTATCACTTTTTAATGCAACCTATTTTTTGAAATCGGGTTTGTTTTTCAAAACATTTTGATTTCACTCTTTTTCCAACACATTTTAGTTCCATTTACGCGAAGTTAGGTTAAAATTTGGGTCCACTACTTTTAAAAGTTTGCCAGGCTCGCGGCAAGTAATATTATATAAAAATGCACCACCTTTACATGTATTGGATCTATTCATATTCACAGAAAATCAGCAATAAACATGGCCCAATATTAATATGAATACAAAATTGAATTTCGTGTCCCTAAAAACCACAAAAACCATATTATGAAAAACAATATCTTTACAGTATTTATCCCTCAATTTACCCCCTTTTTTCCCCACCATCCACTTTCCCCGCTATACATTTCAATTATTGACAATATAAATATTTTGTGCCAAGATATATATTACCGAAATCACCTGATAAAAACAGATTTTCCCTAGTTGGGATAATGTACCTCAGGATGGTATTTATTTACATTTCTGATTACTTATTTTTAAAAACCAGATTTTTAGGCAATAAATTAAAGCATTTCAAATTCATTAAAGAAAATCTACAGTAAATGAAAAATTGAAAAGTAACGCTATTGCGCTATTTTCATTTTTTGTATATGCTTGCTATTTGAGAACTCCGACTACCCTAAATATTCCTTGAAAATTTCATCCAAAATGCAAACCATCCTGGAGTAATTAATGATAACATAAAATAGTGGGTCTTACAGCTTTCTCAATTAAAATTTAGTACCTATGCTTTAACAAATAGTATATTTATGTTATCTATTNACNCCTCAAAAAAGGTGGTTTGATAAATTTTAGAGGAATATTTGAGACTTTTCACAAATATATAAATTAGCAAAACGTTGTACTCCATTTATCATCAATGTCTTCGACTTTATAGATAAGTTGAAGTTATAAAAAATTAATTCAAGCCCAACGGAAATGTGCAATACAAAACAATACTTCATTTGCAAATATAAGAACTCTATTAGACGGTGATTTTACCCTTCAACTACAGCAGTGGTATGACTTAATTTAACTTACCTTCGAAAACAAACTTCTGGGTTTAAATCGTTTCTTTTTCTGCAAATAAAGCAAGTTCGCACCGTTTTCTTAAGGTTTTTTAAACAGATTTTTGAAAATAGCCACACAAAACATTTGGATTTCTGAAAAACACTTATTTCACCAACTAGAACAATTACAACACCGCGCATCAAATAGGTCGAAATCATGAATGACTACGACCGTCTTCGGCGTCTTCCGAATGATCCCGAAAGAAATCTGTAGTATACTCGAAAAAGGTAGAATTCCGACGTTGCCGATAATTCTGGGCTTTATTTCTTGAAATAAGGAATAATAATTACAGAAGATTTAAATTACATTTAAAACAGATTTGGTTTTAGTAGTTATAATAAGCTATTTAATTATCAGTTTTAAAATATTCTATAAGGAAATTTATACTGGGAATTTCTGGAATTCTTTGTTTATTTAGATAATTGTGTAAAGGATGATATCCGTTATAATCTGGCCACAGTAACGGTTTGGCAAACCAGGGTTAATGTTGGATTTCTCCAAAATGTAAACAACTGGGTCTATGTTATTTCCATGTCGTTGATATTTACCTATATTGGCGCTTCATCAATCCCAACGTTGCGCACTAGCGGCCTCGTGCCACACTAGCAAGTATTATTAGTCTCTTCTAATTTCTAGGCGTATTTTTCTTTCCAACTCTTTTTTACTATGGCGGCAACACCATAAAACAATTAAGGTAGCTGCAATCATTATAGCTACAACTTCGCAAACTTACCAAAGAGAATAGTTACTGTTGCTACCTTCTGCAGTCATACCACCACTGTTGCTTGCCTGGGCAATTATAACTTCTTCTTTTGACTGTGTTTTTCCCATATTTTTCTTTGTCTTTTAAGGCACCATAACGCACGTAGGTGGCAGGGTCGCCATATAATATCTTCTTATTCTTGTTCAAGCTACATGCTTAAGAAAATAATAACGTGTACACTAGTTGCTGTTAATACTTTATTCTGCCATAGGGTAAATCAAAAGTACAATTGCTCAAATCTACTTAAACTAACCTAATTAATAACGTAAATAATATTTTGATGATTCTATAAGCTATTATAGTATATATATACTCCATATTTACAACAATCGAAAAGTTGTGTTGGGTATTGTTGCAACAAGTTATTGCCTTAATAATTACAGTTCAATGATATGGCCTACTTTTGCAACTTGGATTCCATCACAAAGTACTTATAGTTTTAATTTGGCATATTTTACAATAATTTGTTTAAACAGAAAATCATTAGAGAGACAACGCCTAGGATTTCGGAAAACGTTGGAAGTTGTGTATCGAAACCTAACATAATTAGCCAATTCACATTAATAAATCAAACAGCACGAATCCTGAAACCAAAATTCCTAAACAGCAAATTAACAAACAATTTTAGGGAGATAATAGTCGTTACTTAAATTGATATACGTTTACGTTCGCCAATATTCGATCAATTTCCCCTTTGTGCCTACCCCAAATATCCGTTTTAGCCGACCTTGTGTTCCCAGAGAACTTTTTTGCCCGAGTTCGTATGATACCGAAAAAACTGGCACGTGACAAATTTTTCAACACACAACCCCAATGCTGCAAAGGAAGGAGCCGAGCAATCGCAAACATTTTTTATTGGGGATTCATTTCCGTTTTATTAAAACGATAATACCGCTCAATACTAAACCAGATAATTTACATGAAATTTCCAGTAAAAGATATAGGATAAATAAACAAAAATTAGTGCAATCCTATAGCTGTTATAATTATTGTATTTCGGTTTCTAAATAAAAATATTTCCCTCATAATATTTTAAAAATTATTGTTTAGCGGCAGTTTGTCTCAAGATTGACATGCGTGAGTACATTTTGGTTATTATAAAAGCAGAGTCATTATACTGTTGTTCATACTGAATTGTTTTATTCTAGTCTAGTTCACAAGCTTAAAGTGGTATTAATTCTTGATACTGATTATTAACAAATTAAGATTAAAAAAAAGAATTTCTAATAAAAAGAGACCCGACTCCCGGAACTCTATCTCCACTATTAATATGTTTAATTTAATGTTGAAAATAGAGCTCCGCGCGGTGAGCGCTAAGCTGTAACTATGCCCCAAAACCGGCCGTAACAAGTAAAAAACATATTTATTCTATTAAATAAGAATTTACAAAATTTAAAACAATTATAGTATTATCTAGACTTCGTTTATACTTCAAGTCGGATAATTGTTAAACAAAAGCCACTAAAATTAATTGGTTTCGTGGACGCTATCAAAATTATACTGTATGAGATTATGAAATTGAGATGTTTTTAATTGATACAATCTATTAGTTAAAAAACATAATTTTTTTAGATTCTGTTAGTTTTAATTAATAATAACTAATTAATTGCAACAACTAAAATAAATAATAAATAATAATAAATAAATGCTTTATTGTCAAAAAAAATTTTACAATTTTGTGGACAAAGCTGTTGTAAAAAAATAGTTTACAAACATCAAAATTAGCAAACAAAACAAGACAAAAACACATCATAAATATTATAGAAAAATAATATTTAAATCAGGGATTTAGAATATTAATATTATAGAATCCTAAAAGAAGTACATTAGAAATGTACTTTGTCAGTCGTACTATGTTATAAACATTTTCATAAATATAATGTAAAAAAATAAAAAAGCAAAGTAAAAAATAAAAAAGTACGAAACAATTAAAAAAATACATATACAAAGTTCGGTAAAAATGGTTGGTAATGGCAACTATCACACTAGGGGTTCAAAGGATAAAATTATGTGTTGTAAAACTCGTTCACGGTGTAGAAGGCTCTTTCCAGTAAGAATGATTTCAAAGCCTTGCGAAATGAAGTCAGAGATATTATGGATTTGATGTTAAATGGCAGGTGATTATGCATTTTTTTTGCATTGTAGATTACTGATCTTTTAATTAACTCTGAGTGTGGGGTTGGAAGATAGAGATCGTGTTCAGTATTTCTGAGAGGGTAGTTGTGAGAAGGTCTCTCTAATAGAGCAGGTGCGTGCTTACGAATTAAGCAAACCGATTCCAAAATGAATAAGCAAGGAAGGGTTAGTATTTTATATCTTTTAAAGAAATCTCGGCAGTGAGTTCTACTGTTAAGTCTCAGTAGGTAACGAACAGCTCTTTTTTGTAGTATAAAAATTCGACCAAATTGAGTCGCACAACATGTACCCCAGAATGGAATAGCATATCTGAGGTGCGACTCAACAAGAGCAAAATAAACAGTTCTAGAGGTAGAAAAGCTAAGCTCCTCGGAAACAGATCTTAACGCAAAGCAAGCAGAACCTAACTTCCTTGATAAAGTGTCGATATGTGGATCCCATTTTAAAGAATCATCTACAAGAAGCCCTAGAAATTTTACAGAGTTTACGACATCAATAGTGGTGCCATTAAGGTCAAAGGGTTGCAGCGTGTTTTTATAAGACAAGACTTTCGTTTTAGAGATGTTCAAACATAGGAGATTAGAATCGCACCAGGATTTAATGGTGATTAGGTCATTAGATACAATCCTATGTAGGTCCATGACATCTGGGTGGCTCCACGTAAAGCTGGTATCGTCCGCAAAGAGACATATTTTTCCACTAATGTTTAAATTAGCCATGTCGTTTATGAACAGAAGAAACAAGATAGGGCCTAGTACCGAGCCTTGAGGCACTCCATATTCCATTGGCCTACAAGAAGACATCCTGTTGTCAACTTTCACAACTTGATTTCTGTTGCTAAGATATGACTTAAACCAATTGAGAGGAGCCCCTCTAAATCCATAGTAATGCAGTTTGTTAGTTAATATATTATGATTCACACAATCGAAAGCTTTGGAAAAATCACAGAAAATTGTTGCCGTAGCGTGATGGTTGTTTAGGCTGGAGTAAACTCTATTAAGAAGGGAAAACATGGCATCGCTTGTGCATTTGTTACTTAGAAATCCAAATTGATGTTTTGTAAGTATTTCATATCTAGACAGAAATGATAAAAGCCTTTTTTTAACCAGTCTTTCGATGATCTTAGATAGCGTAGGGAGAAGTGCAATTGGGCGATAGTTCGAAGCTTCTTCTGAAACACCTCCTTTGTGAAGAGGTATGATTATTGCAGTTTTAAGGCAGCTTGGAAAAGTACCATTTTGGAAAGACATATTTATCAAAGTAGTCAGATGCTCTAGTGTGCATTCCGGCAGACTTGAATACATTTTTAAAGTAAGCCCATCAGTTCCTGAAGAAGATTTATTTTTGATATCATTAATTGTACTACGAAGTTCTGATAAAACTACTGGTGAAAAGAAGAAACTGTGCAGGTTTACCCTATGATTAGAGAGAAATGAAATTGGGTCATTAGATTGAGATACGGATTTAGTCAAATCTTTGGCAACATTTACAAAATAATTGTTTAGGTCCTCAGGAGAGGTAAGGATAGTGCTGGATAAAGGAGTTTTGTTTCTTAAATCATTTACGATAGACCAGGTTTCTTTAGCTACATTTTTGGCGTTAGAAAGTCTATTATTGTAATAAATATCTTTGGCGGCTTTAATAGTTTTATGATAAATTTTTCTGTATGATTTTACATAATTATGAAAAAAGACACTGTCCGAAAATTTCTTTAAATGAGATAGTGACCGCATGTTCTTAGAAGATATACGTAAACCTTTAGTGGACCAGGGTTTACTTCTTTTATTTTTGATAGGCCTAAGAGGAAAAGATTCAGAAGCTATATTAGTTAGAGTTTTTATAAAACGAGAAAATTCAGTGTCGACATCATAAGTGTGAGAGTCCCAGTCAGTTATTTGACATAGGTGTTTGAAATTAATGAAATTTCTAACCGAAAAAATACGGCCTACTTGTCTAGAGGAATTTTTGGCTTTGGATGTAATTGAAAATTTTGTGAAAATTGCTTCATGATCGGAGAAACCTGGACTTAAGACATTACTTTCGACGGAGCTAGGATCGAAAGAAGACACAACGTAATCTATAGTACTGGCACTTGTCTTAGTAATTCTGGTTGGTGAGGTGACGTGCATGGCAATTCCTAATGACTCAAAGATGGACTGAAGACATTCCTGAGCAGCACACACACTGGAAAAGTCAATATTGAAATCGCCACATAAGATTAATTTGCTTTTTACAGGAAGGGACTCGAGCAAACTTAGAAGGTTATGGCAGAATAATTGCACATCAGCATCAGGTGTTCTATAAATACAAATAATATAAAGGTCATAAGTATTGTGATAAACGATAGAAAATTCAAATACTTTTTCAGATAATAAATGATTATACTTTGATATTTCGGAAAAATCGTTGTTTGAAGACATTATCATGGTGCCTCCATGAGTTAAATTAGTTCTATTAAATCTGGCAATTGTGGTATAGTTTTTAATAAAAACAGGTTGATTGATATTTAGCCAGTGCTCAGTGATGGCAATGACTTCTGGAAAATTTAGCTCTTCTAACAAAAGATATAATTCGTCTGTTTTATGTCTTAAGGACTGAATATTAAGAAAAAAAAGATTAAAATTGCTATTGGTCAATTTTTTAGAGGGTGCTAGATCCTCTTTTCGCGTCATATTGACTAAAAATTTTTACTTTTTGATGGTGAACCACTAGAATAATATTTACCAGTACCTTCACGAATTTTTTGGAGCCGTAAAATTTGTTCCGAGGAGTAGAAAGATCTATACGCTGCAAGGTCTGAGTCCACTTCAGATGAACCAATCGCATAGGCATCGTGGAAGCGATAATACAGCTTGCGCAGGGATTCCTTGTCACTGGGAAGGCCTTCTGAAGCTAGCAATAATTTAATTCTAGTACTATGCCCCTCAAAACACACACTAGATGGCTGGTCGTGTAGATAAGCAAGAAATAGCCTTAAGGTCTTTAGTAAGGAAGGATCCCTTAATCTGGCTAATATATAGCGACCATTTGCTTTATCCGAATCTTGGGACAGCCGCACTCTTGGTGGAGTCATTGGATCAAACTGCAAAAAATCATCTTTCTTTGCAGTTTTCTCCATGCTTAATTTAGAGCCCTCCAGCAAAAGCATGCATTGTCATAATCTCATAGAGTATAGTTGGGACAAAGTCTCTTTGAAACGAAACAACTTTTGTGGCTTTTGTTTAACAATTATTCTACCTGAAATTGTTATTTAGCAGTAGACCCATTTTATGAACAATTAATAAAACAATTTTTTTTCAGACGGGATATTGTTCCTTTAAGTGTTTAGATAAACCATATTTTTTTTTAAATATTCAAACTAATATTAAATAGTATAAAATTATTTTTTACTTTTTAGGGTCGGTTTTGGATCATCATAATGGCCTAGAGCTGGTCGCACAGAGCTCTATTTTCAACATTATATTAAAATTATTAATAATAGAGATAGAGTTCCGAGAATCAGGACTCTTTTATTGGAAATTTTTTCTTCTTTAAGAACTGTTTTTTAAATTTTAAATGTTAATAGTTTTCGAGTTATCTGCGAAAAACTAAACTCTTTTTTTTAATCTTACTTTGTTAATAACTTATGAAATTGTTTATGCGAGGATTTGAAACTTTTACACATTTTTCTAGACGTCATTCTGAATCCAATATATAGTTTTATTAGCAGTAGCCAGAATTAACACCATTCTGAGTCTGTAAACTAGACTATAGCATACATTTGAAAACAAATATGTTTCAAAAACCAAAAGAGCTAACTAAATTTAATAGAAAAATTATTTGTGTGAACTCCTTTTATATTCCCTTTTTAAATTCGTAAATGGATTTTTTCTATTCATGACTTTCGGATTTATTATATTTGTTTTTAATTTTTTCCTAAACAAATTTTGAAACAGCAACTTAAAAACATTTTTTCCCAATTCATTTATACATCCTTTCTTTTTTGAACATTCGCAGTTTTCCAAAATAAGTTCAATTTTTAAAAAACTTGAGACAATAATTAAAATTAGGACATTTTAAACTCAAACTCCTATTTTTAAAGAGGAGTGCATGAAATTGCAAAGTAAGTGTTTTTTTTAATATTTCATATGAGTCGATCTAATCTTTTTATTTACTGTGGGAAGATATAAGCTAGGTCTTTTTGTAACTTTAGATATTTCCATTTAATTAGTATGAGTCACTCCTATATTATGGGACGCTACCTTCCATCAGAACTCGCAAAAAGTATTTAAAAACTTAAACACAGAAGTTCCTTAAATTCCTCTACAGTTAAGAGAGAACTGCACGCAAAAAGTGAAAAACCAGCGACAAGGTCTAGTCGAGTTGAAAGTAAGATGAAAAGGTACCTACGCATTAAAAAAAACTTCCTGCACGTCCGACCTCAAAAAAATGTGTTATTTCTAGGTAATTTAAATTACATTTCGGTTAAAAATGGGTTCAAAAGGGTTCACGCGCTGCAGAAATACAAAGACATGAGTACGATTTACCATTTCAAATTTTGCAGTTACGTAGAAAAAGGATCAATGTAAGACGGTAAAGAGCCATTTTGTGGAAAAAAAAATTATATGCGAAGGCATATGCGTCAAAAAGTGGTCAAAAATTGGTAGAAAATGGCCAAATCTACTTTTATTTTATAACACTAGATTTGATTTTTTCACAAAAAATCGCATTTAGCGCCCAACTATACATATTTCCCTATTAAAATCACATTGAAGCTAATACATATCTGTTATAGTTTTAACATAATATTGCAGCGGCGGAAGGCTTACAAATGATCCATATTACTGCGTGCAGTTCTTCCTTAAGATATATAATGATTTTTATATACAGGGTATTTATATTTTTATATTTTGTTGTGCGAGTTTGTGTGATACCGACATAACGTGACACATTTTTTAACGCACAATATCAATGCTGCAAAGAGATGAGTGTACAATAGGAAACGTTTTCTATTTTCATTTTGTTTTGTCAAAAGGAATAGCGCTCAATACTAAACAAAATAATTTTCACGAAATATTTTAAATTAACAATAAATGGCTTTGTTAGGATATATTTGAAGTCAAATATTTCGAAAACCAAAAGAGCTATGGACATGAGGCAGCTAGCATTTAATAGAAAATGTCTTTGTGTGAAGTCATTTCATATATTTTTTTAATTCATGGATGCATTTTTTATACAGGCTTTATTAGATATGACTTTCCCATTTTCATAAAAGTATTTAAATATTTTTCCTTAAAAAATTGTTGCAGGAAGCAGCTGAAAATTATTTTTCAGTTAGTTCATACATCCTTTATTTTTATAGTGTTCCTGATTTTTCAAAAAGTGTGCAAGTTTCCAAAAATTCCTTTTAAAGAGTTAGTTATATTAAGCGGGAGGAAATAATTTGAATTAAAAGGTTTTCACCTCTAACACCTCCCGTTAACAGTAGAGCGCATACAACTGAAGTGAGCTGATTACTTAATAGAATAAACAAAAGCTATGTTTTGCAACTTTTTTAAGAATTGCAGTATAAGCGTAGATATCTGTATTTAATTAATGTGTATAGGATAGGTCGTTAATTATAGAACGCTACCTTGAATCAGAATCTGCAAGAATTATTCAAAAAATTTTTCTTAAATGCATCGATACTTGCGGAGAAACTGCAAATATTTTTTATTGAGGATTTATTTCCATTTTATTAGAATGATATTACCGCTAATAATAACAAAATAATGTACATACAAAATTTTCAATAAAAGTTGATCCAAGAAATGAACAAAAATAAATAGCGGTGCTATATTATTTGTATTTTGATTTTATTAAAAAAAATAATTCGGCCATAGTGTTTTAAATATAAAGAGCTGCGAGTTGTCTTAAAACTATTTTAAATGCCCGCTTTATCCCAAGATGTTTTGAAAGCAAAGTTTCACACTTTTCCACTTTTGAAATGGATGGTGAAAATTTTAGTTTAATATTAACATCTTCTTCTTATAGTGCTAACGGAGGTTGCAAATCCTTATTGCGATGGTAATCTTACTAGCCGCACTTCTAGATATCTGGCGCAAGCTCACTATGAACCATTCTCTCAAGTTCTTCATAGTCAGAACATTCTTCTCCTTTTAGCACCTCGGAACCATTTTATGTTTACTCTCATGTAACACTTACAGCTGTAGCACCCCATACTATAGCTATTTTTTTAACTTGAACCTCAGGAAAATTAGATAGAAAACCATTCTTTTTTTTTAAATCATAGCTTTTTGAGTGTTTCAAAAGAAAAATATGGAAATCGTGAATGCGTTTCGGGACCAAATTTATAATTAGAACAAATATTATTGTTTTTTGATGGTTTAAAATAAATTTGAAAAGGAAAATTTAAGGCTAGATCGTCTTATAATTAGCGTTTATCTACAAACTGAGCATATACGGCAGCTCAAGTTTGAAGATCTATTCTTCGAATTGGTAAGATAAGATAAAAAATAAATAAGGTGAATAAATTTATAATTATTTACCACACAAATAAAGCAAGGTTTTAAACACAACAATGTTGTTCCAGGTCCTCTGTTAAATATAACATCATACGGACAAAGTGACTAAACACGTTTTAATAAAAATTTTAAAAAATCCAGAAATGTTTTCATATTTTGGAAAATTTGCATGTAAAAACTAATTAATAAATAAAAAAAGCTAACTAGTTATTATATTGACAAACAAAAATCTTTTTTGGCTTTTTTGCAACTCAATAAAAAATTTTAACTTTAAATTAATTGAAGCAAATATTTAATATAATTACATACCTCAATATGTAGACTAGTCTGTCTACGGAATGTTCAGACTCATCAGTCCCGATAGGATGAAAGTATTTGTACAATTACTATGTGTCTATAAAAACTTAAGGTAAATGATATAATTTCTTATGGTTGCTTAAATAATATTGTTTGTATTATGTATTGAAACATTCCGTAGACAGACTAGTCTACATGTTGAGGTATGTAATTATATTAAATATTTGATTCAATTAATTTAAAGTTAAATATTTTTATTCAGTAGCGAAAAAGCCAAAAAAGATTTTTGTTTGTCAATATATACGCAACAAATAATCTGAACACATTTAAAAATAACAGATAGCTGCAAACTATCATTTTTTTCATATCTAGGTTACATGTCAAACAAACTGACACATTTTAAAATTTTGAAATCAATTCTTTTCTATTATTTAATGTTTTTCTCTTACGATCGGCGCACTGATGAGTCCCGATAGGATGAAAGTATTTGTACAATTACTATGTGTCTATAAAAACTTAAGGTAAATGATATAATTTCTTATGGTTTCTTAAATAATATTGTTTGTATTATGTATCTATTATTTAATGAAACATTCCGTAGACAGACTAGTCTACATGTTGAGGTATGTAATTATATTAAATATTTGCTTCAATTAATTTAAAGTTAAATGTTTTTATTCAGTTGCGAAAAAGCCAAAAAAGATTTTTGTTTGTCAATCTATACGCAACAAATAATCTGAACACATTTAAAAATAACAGATAGCTGCAAACTATCATTTTTTTCATATCTAGGTTACATGTCAAACAAACTGACACATTTTAAAATTTTGAAATCAATTCTTTTCTATTATTTAATGTTTTTCTCTTACGATTGGCGCACTCATGAGTCCCGATAGGATGAAAGTATTTGTAAAATTACTGTGTCTATAAAAACTTAAGGTAAATGATATAATTTCTTATGGTTGCTTAAATAATATTGTTTGTATTATGTATCGAAACATTCCGTAGACAGACTAGTCTACATGTTGAGGTATGTAATTATATTAAATATTTGCTTCAATTAATTTAAAGTTAAATATTTTTATTCAGTTGCGAAAAAGCCAAAAAAGATTTTTGTTTGTCAATCTATAGGCAACAAATAATCTGAACACATTTAGTTATTATATGTTATAGTCACGGATTTCTTTTTCCAAATTAATTTTTAAACATAAAACATTTATAAAGATCAGTGAAATTATTATAAATTTGGTCCTCGGATGGGTTGACAATGTTCAGATTTTTCCCTTAACAGAGACATCATTGGCCCAGGGTCAGTTTTGCTCAAGATAGCCTTACATTAAATTATTACATGTTCGTAATTGCTCACCATGCAATATTTTAGCAAATATTGGAGACAAACTAATTTGGTTGCTCTTGCAACGATTTAAAAAAAAAACAGGCTTGCTTCCTAATTTTCCTAAGATTTGACATACCAGTGAATGCTCCTTTTTTTTTAGTCGCCGAATTCGTGTTCACTGATTTGTCTCTCTAGACCTCCATACCCCCTACTTCTTTTCCTCCCGAACTTGCGGATTTCTGGCTATGTGCCTGGAATAGTTTAACTGTTTGTATCGGTCAGACGAAGGTAACTAATCGATGGTAACTTCGCTTCGTGTACAAACTCTTCTAACATTCGTTTTAGTGTTCAGGATGAATATTTTGATAAAGGGGGATATATCCTCAATATTTTTAATAAGAAAATGTGTCATTTATTTTCGGCGACAAGCTCCGCAAATACCCACAAGCAAAGTATTGATAGCCAATAAACAAACTTCATCGGCAGCTCCTTTAATGAAATATCTAACTTCTCGGAAGTTTTTAAGCCGTCTACCGTTCGTCTACACCGACGACGATGGCTCAAAAACCAACAATTTGTTATGTGCTGTTTTTCACAGCAGATTAGAAAATTATCAATTTACACTTTCGTTTAATCCCTATTTAAGTATATTTACAGCTGAAGCCGCAGCTATTTACCATGCTATCAAATGGGCTTTAACCAATAACCACAAAAATATACTTATTTGCAACATTTTATTGTACATCCTGCTTGTATCCCATTTCATTTATTGTAGAAATTCTAGACGTTATTCAAGAAGCAAAGACGAAAATTTCGAAATTAGATTTTTGTTGATGAGCGTATTCCGGAATAAATAGTAACGAAAAAACAGATCATTTAGCAAAAACTGCCAATTTAAAAAAAACATATTTTGAAAATCATTAAAAAAAGGTAATCATCAATGACAAAAATTATGGCCACGAAACCAATACCTTTTACTACAAAGTACATCACAGTATCCCAATAAAACACTGATATTATAATAAATCAATCCCTAGAAAAATTGTGTCTTCAATCAGCCACATTAAACTTCATCGCGAAGATTTCCTAGTCATTTATATGAAATTAGTATAAAATAATATTAGACAATACGGCATCTCATTAAACTATATTATTTAAAATAACTTATTAATTTTTTAGATACCTTGTATATGAGACGATGTCTTAGATAACACTCATTTCGTAACTTTATTATAAGCAAAAAAGTATTATGACTTCCTTTTGGAAAGTTTCCGGTATTTAAATCGGAACAAGTTACCAAGACATTATCTCCCGATCAAATACAGGAGACATATAAGGTCAACACTTATTAAAAAAAGCCCAGACTGACCAAGCAAGTTCCACGGGATACGTTACATCCCAAAGGGGCTAATCGTGAGAAACTCACTTTCTTGCAGATGAATTTTGTTAGTGGATTACGGGGTATATTTGATATTTAAATAACGTTCCTTAATTAAATCTTTTGTAAAGTTTTTTACCATTTTCCTAACTGTTGTTTTCGGGTGCATAACATTTACGGTACCTAGTTTATTTGGTATTAAAATATTTGGTTAATATATTAAAATCTCCGGTCAGCGAGATACGTTTGCTTTGTTCGAATCTCCCCTAAGCTTAAATAAAGACAAAAAGTGAACGTTTGATATAACGGATTCTTTTGAAATACGAACTCCTTATGAAGATAATTTTATTGTCGCGTAAATGTGTAAATTGTTCTCAGACATAATATTAATATATTATTATTAAGTTATAGTTAGCAAAAGGAAGAATAATTAAGAGCAGAATATCAGAAAACAAAATTCTGATATTCGAAATCCCTAGCGAGATAAAATATTTTCAACCGATATTAAGCAAATTAAAAAGGTTCTTGATACTGTACTTAAAATGTTTTCAATAGAAAAATCACAAGTGCATAAAAAAATTCCGAAAATTTGATAGACAGAATATCATGAGCAGAAATTAAATTTTAAACTAATCTGGAATATTTTATTTCCACCATAACATAATACAACTAACAAAATAAGTAGCTTATTAAACAAATCAAGAATACATTAATTTAAATCTTTTTAACAAAAACACAATACATATAAAATGTACAGTTTTGATATTGATTGAGAGTATTTTCATTAGATACATTTGACAGAGGTAAAATAGAACACTTTTAGTTTATTTATAAATAATACTTGTCATTCAAGATTTGACCGCTAAATTATTGCGGCAATTTTTTTGACACATACATTTTACCTTATTAATTTGATCAGTTCCATGGTAAATTATCGGGATGAGTTAGCAACACCTCCTACATCACAAAGCCAGGGTGCTGAGATGAAATTTTCTAGTGACGTCACGTTCCGTAGTCATACGTCCATTCTTTGTCGTCTAACATCGGTAGTTGTCGGTTTACATTCGTGTTCAGCCATTTTTAGCTTGTTAAGGTGAAATGACGTTGTAAACCTAGGCCAAAACTCTGATTTTAAGAAACTTGAGAAAACATTTTTTTTCGTAAAAAGTTTATGAATACCTCAAATTCATTATTAATTCATGCCTAAAATAATTTTAGAGAAGTGTTCCATTGGGGCTATTGCTTTATGCTAATTTTTGTTACGAATTGTTATAGACTTATTCAAAAAGCAACGTTAAACGGGCGTAAGGCTCGAGGTCCTTTGCAGGTACTATATCGATTCTCGCCAATGCATTCAACGAAGGTATAGTTCTCGCCCGTTCAAATACTTTATATTTTTATTTTGGAGTCAAAATTAGCAGTAAGAATAAGAATTATTTTGAATCCAGCAATACGTCGGTCTGAACCAGTAAAAAAAATAACATAA
>JAUTXW010001365.1:1325000-1437500 GCA_030620095.1 Kuschelorhynchus macadamiae
TTTAAATAAATTCGCGCAACCAATCACACTACCCTATCAGCAACCAATAACTGTAGCTTCCTTTTATTTGCGACGCGTTTTTGCTTATTTCTATCTGTCACAACTGTATTCTGCAAAACATGTATTTTATCCGGCTCCAAATTATGTGTTCTTAATTGATCAAGCTCATTTATAAACTTTTTATTTTCCCCTTCTAACATTCTAATTGTTTCGACCATATTTCTATTAATCTCCATAGAATCTTTCAGTTCATTTTTTATTTTATTAAAGTCGGCGTCCGTAGTGCATATGTCTTTCTACATTTTAATATATATATATATATATTTTTATTCAAAATAGAAGAAGAAATTTCCTTATTTAACTTTTGGATTTTCTTGCATTTTTCGCTAAGTTCTTGCTCAAATTTACCTTCCGTTTGTAATAGATCGTCCGTAAAATCGTTTCTAGTTCTTCTTTCCCTTCTCAACTGAGCCTCTTTTTTCTTAAGATTTCTTTTTAGTTCTTCTATTATAGAGTTATAATTTACAATATCCAATCTATGTTTTCTGATTGTATCTTGTAGGATTTGTTCACGTTCATTAGTAGTTCCTTGACGTTATTTAGTTGTATCATTGCTTTGTCTGTCTTTTGATTATAGTTCCCACAACATTTTTTAGAGCGTACAATTTTGTGTCGGTGGATTATCTGATACAACTCTTGTGATAAATATTGAAACATACCACACAAAAATAATTTTATCTGTTTTTTTAACTTTCGTGCCGCATTTAAACAAAGTTTGCAAATCACCCATTTTTTAAGCTATTTTCAAAATAGATTTCTGATTTACTGAGGGCTAATGTTGACAATATATCAAAACTGCTTTCTACAACATTTAGAAGTTCAGTGAACTTTTGTTCTACTAAACAATAACAACAACAAAACAAAAAAAGAGGAAATTCCCTCAAATGTGGATCAAACTTTTCAATATTTATTTTATATTTATTGTTGTCAATGACCTACCTTAAAACGTCAAAGCTGTATGCTTAAAATGAAAAAAGACGAAATAAAAAAACCGATGTCCTAGCAGATCCTTCGTTATCTAAAATAAGAAAATGACTTTGAAAAAGTTGTTAAGGGAATTGCGCATTAGTCGCTCAAAAAATCTCTTTAAACAACTTTTCTATCGCTTGAAGAGTTATATAAATATTTAAAAATAAATAAGTTTCATCAGTCATCAAGATTAGTTTTACATAAATACTTAGAACCTGTATAGAGTCCTTTATTAAGTAATCAAGTGCTTTTCTGTTTAAACAATTCATGGTATCCATTGCTTTTTAAGCAGCCAAAAAAGAAAACAAAACAAACCTTTTAAATGAGATTTTTATGGGCTGGGCTTTCAAAGTGGTACAAAGGAGAGAATTCAAGTACATTTCGATTGTTGTGAGAACTGAGAACATAAGATGAGGAAGGTTTCACAATAAAGGAATTTCTATAGGTGGCCGGTTTTTTATTTTATTAATGTTTTTGCGGTGTTAGCTTATTCACAAAATCAATTGTTTAACTGACATATACGGAAAAATTGTGCTTATAGTATAATTGATATTAATACAAGTACCAGAAGTTTTCACAAAACTGTAAGTGGAAGCATCTAAGTGCGGTCCCTTTAAATTGTTATGTTTTAATGCATGAAACTTACTCTAGTGAAAATGTCTAAAACATCGTTTTATTAATTTGTTGTACTTACTGATGAATTAAATTAGGCTTTTCTTTTTAAAAATAGTAAAAAACCTCTGACATTGTCGGTACTTCAACACTGACTTTTGAAAAGTTGGTGGTTGAAATGAAAAAATAGTTTCAGAGTTTAGGTCAGATATACAGGATATAAAAAAAATAAAAATCCGACATGATCAGGTAAAAAATTGGGATTAGATGTCAAAATATTTTATTTGGAAAACTGCTTAGAATCTAATTTAAAGACTGTTTTACAATGTTTGAAACAAAATTTCCAACAAATAGGAAACAACGATTTACGAAAGCGAATACTATAAATAATACACCAAATCCAGGTTTTGCTATAAATATAGCTCTAAAGCAAATTTGTATTGGTTAAGTGTATAATTATTTTAATTTTTTTTTTGGAATAAGTTTTAGACAGTTTACTGGGAATTATTGTTAAGCATACGGAACTGTCTTGTTTATTAAAAACTTAAAATGTATTCAATAATTTTTTTTAATGTAGGGTTATAAAAGAAATTTTATTGGTAGTTTTTATAAAATTCTGCACTAATACCATAAAGCAAATTAATTAGGATGAAAATAATTTTTGTTAATAATTAAGCAAATATATTTTTATCTTAGTAATGTTTTTTTTTAAATATTTTTGTGAAGGAACTTCTATCTTCTACTAACAGGCAATCCAATGTCGGGACACTTTGAGCTTCTAACACTACAAAACATCAATCCAAACAACAAAGTATCGGGCGAGCAGCGTAACGGTCGAGGACGCTGCGGGAAAGGACAGCTCGACCGAAACGATCACGACAGGCAAAGGAAAATAGACCCACCAAAAGTGTTTTGCCGGTTAAACTGGCACCCACCAAGGCGGGAAAGGCAGGGCAACGCATGAGCCGCATTACAGAATCGAGGGAACCGATCATGCGCTGTCTAAATGGATACACAAATAAATCAGATGCTAACCAAACACAACAACTTGAGCCCATTACAACAGCGGATATATCGCAACGACTACCTGCAACTACCAAGGCAGGTAAACCAAGGAAAAGATTAAAATGGACAGATGAAATGAATCGAACGGTGATTCATTCTTACTACACCGCTTCATCAATTTCATCAGGATACGGACATAAACTGCATACACTTTTCATAGCACAATATCCAGAATACAAATCACTTATCACAGAACAGAGAGTAGTAAATCAAGAGTCATCACTAAGACCAGTAAGCTCACCCAACTCGCATTGAAAAACATAAAAGCAATGGTAGCCGCTGAACTAAACATTCATCAACCAAACATTGAGGACAGTGAGGCAGATGCCGAACCGATCCCACATACAAACCAGCCCAACTTTGTGCAAGAGGATCTGCAACCTCACTCAATGCTCAGTAGAGGCGAAGCACCCAGCAACAACCCACGACAGATGACAAGCACCATACAGCACACAGGGCAAGTGAATCATTCGCCCAAAGCACCATACACACAGCTACACCTCGGACCGTCTCTCACACAAGCAATCAAAGAAGAAATGAAATCACATCTAAACAAATGGTCAGGCTCCGATTCTACAACAAGGGATCCTATTCCTCGTGTAATCTTCAAACGGGACACACATAAAATCCTAAAAACCATCAACGAACACATAATTCCCGAGTACATAACGAATGCGAGCACAATTGAGGTCATTCATACAGTGATCTACGTAGCAGCTATAACCACGATAACACAGAATAATCAGAAACTCCCGCCACGACACAGAAACACCAACAACATAAAACCAAAATTCAAATGGCAGATAAGGATCGAAACAAAGTTAACAAAATTAGAAAAGAAATGGGACATCTTACCCAATCCATGAACGGCAACAAGTCAAAACGTATCACACAAAGTGTAGAGAAAATCAAATCTGCATCTCCTGATTACACGCTTACAGAAACCCTTGATACTCTGAAGCAAAAATTATCTGTGTATGCGCAAGACTCCGAAGATACAAAGAATCAAATGAAAAAAAGGACGCTTACAAGCTGTTTCGAAGAAGCGAAAAACAGTTCTACCAAAAAATCATGAGCAATGAGAAGGCACGAGTAATAGAATCACCGACCAAACAAGAGATCACAGAATACTGGAAAAGTATTTGGTCAGAACCAAAGCTACACAATAATAACGCTTCATGGATTAAAGCGGAAGAAGACAGACACAAGTGCTTAGAGGAACAAGAGGACTTTGCAATGACAACACAAGAAGTTGCAGAAACAATCAAATACACGCATAACTTAAGATGTCCTGGAATAGATAACATTTATAACTTCTGGTACAAACAGTTTACCTCCACACATGAAGCTCTCACTCGCCAAATTAATGAAATTATTTCAAAACCTAGCACAATCCCCAGTTTTCTCCCCCAAGGAATAACATACCTTAAATCCAAAAATTCAGACAATAAGGACCCGTCAAATTACCGACCTATTACGTGCCTTCCAACCCTATATAAGATTATCACAGCCACAATTACCAGGAGAATAGAACAAAATCTAGCACACAAAAACATTCTAACGGAAGAACAAAAAGGGTGCAGGAGAAATAGCCGAGGATGTAAGGAGCAGCTCATTATAGGCAGTGTCATCATGGAACAAACCAGGAAAAATTATAGAAACCTTCATACTGGTTACATAGATTATAAAAAAGCCTTTGATTCGATACCCCACAGTTGGCTAACCAGAGTACTAGAATTATATAAAGTCAATAAAAACATCAGGCAATTTCTTACGCAAATCATGACTACGTGGAAAACTAAAATCAACCTGAGAACACAAAAAGAGCACATCGAAACAGAAGAGATCTACATCAGACGAGGTATGTTCCAGGGAGGTTCACTCAGCGCTTTGTGGTTCTGCCTCTGTCTCAATCCACTATCAAACACACTGAATAACACAAACTTCGGATTCCAAATTAAACACCAAAAAATAACCTACACAAAATAAACCATCTCTTGTACATGGATGACATAAAATGATATGCAAGTACAAAGGCACAGCTAAAGGAACTCCTTAAAATCACAGAAACGTTTACCCTGGACATCAACATGGAATTTGGTATAAGTAAATGCAAGCGACTTCATATCAACAAGGTACAATGGAAAGACCACCCTACGGAGGAAACAATCAACAATGAAACTATAGATAACATGCTCATAGAAGAAACGTACAGATACCTAGGGTTCCATCAAAGCACCAAAATTCACCACACTCATATCAAATCAGAGCTCAAGACGGAGTTTAAAACCAGACTTACAAAGCTACTAAAAACAAAACTGAATTCCAAAAATCTAACGAAAGCTATTAACACCTTCGCCATACCTATTCTTACTTATTCGTTTGGTATCATTAAATGGTCATACACAGACAGTGAAAACATTCACATTCTCATACGCTCTGAATTCACTAAACATAGGAAGTTACATCCCAACGCATGCAAGGAAAGACTCACCATCGAGAGAAAAGAAGGAGGAAACAAAAACTTTCATATACATGGTTACAAGAAGGGCATCTGTTCCCCGAAACAGAAGGCTTCCTGCTTGCCATCCAGGACAAAGTCATAGCAACCAGAAACTACCGAAAGCACATCATCAAGGACACAACCATTGAAGACGAGAGGTGTAGGAGATGTCACCAGCAGAGAGAAACGATCGATCACATAACGAGTGGATGTAGAATAATGGCCGGAACTGAATACACCGCGAGACACAACTCAGGAGCGAAGGTCGTTGATCAAGCATTAGCCACAACATACAAACTAACGGAGAACACAGACTCTTACTACCATTATACACCAACATCCATACTTGATAACGAAGACTACAAGCTCTACTGGGACATTGACATCAACACAGATAAAACAATCCCTGCAAACAGACCCGATATCACCTTTCAAGCCAAAAAAGAGAAAATCATTTATTTAATTGACATGGCTGTCCCCAACGACGAGAACATCCGAGCGAAATACAGTGAGAAGATCGCCAAATACATTGACTTGGCAACGAAAGTAAAAATGCTGTGGAAACAGGAAAGAGTCATCATTGTTCCTCTCGTCATATCAGTAACAAGTCTCATCCCATCAACGTTTACACCGCATATGGCTCAATTAGAACTTAATACAGACATATACAGGAACATCCAAAAATCGGTCACTTTGAAAACATGTAGCATCGTTAGATCATTTCTTAATACACTGTAGTTGTTTTTTTCCATTTCCTTTTTTTTATTTTTATTTTTTGTACTGACTTGGAATAATCCCGTCAGTATAAAATACAGCCACAGGAATACTGTGAGACGACAAGTAAACGATAAATATTTTATTCATTTATTGTTAGAACTATTTTAATAGCAAAACCTTCATTATATGGCTTCATAGGTCCTTTATGGCGTAATTGTTGGAATTATATTCTGTTATATATTATATTATTATATTAATAATAATATAATATAATTAAATCCGATTCCAAATGAGTGGAAATATGCGCTAAGCCCGCTACTTACTCTTTGTTGATTCGTTAATTCGTTTATTCGTTCTCATTGTGTGGAGGGTTTGGTTCATCAGTTCGATTCGTTGCCAGGCAATTCCGACTTTTAGGCGAATCATCAAAGTAGGCTTTTAACGAATTAAATAAAAATTTATGAATAGTGATGATGAAATATTCGTGCATAGTTGATCCGTCAATACGTCTATTTATATAATTTGTCGAATCGAATGAACGAATTGAACCGACTAGTGAATAGCGGATTTTAGCGCTGAGCATCGTCATTCAATAGAACAGACGAGCGACAAATAAAACTATACTTCCAAAAAAGTTGCAGTAAACCACACGTGTAATGTTACTGGTGTGTTAAAACCCTTATTTGTGTGCTCTTTGTGGGGGTCGGGTGTTGCTATCATACTAAGCAGCAGGTCCCTGCTGAAGAAATCACGGCAGATTTTGGTAAGTTTCATTTATTTATCTTTCTTTGAAGGTTTCCGTTAATTGTAACAATGCTATAATTACGGAAACCTCTAGAGGATTATATCTACTACTACCATAACAACTTTTCGACATTTTGTCATTTAACACAGCATTTTACTTGGTCGTGTTATGTTTTGTTTTTTTTTTTAATACCCCGTACATCTAGCTTAATGCCAAACACTGTAAAACTATTTTTTCTTCATATATCAACTCTTATCAAGAATGAAATTTTGTGAGAAATCAATTATAAAAAGTTTCCTATATGCTATGAATATTATGGCCTACATATATAACCTAATTACTTTAAAAACTTAGCAGAACCTGACACATTTCCTTTAAAAACGGTTTTTTTTATTTTCCACTAATTTTTTTTAATAATTTCTCAATAATTTTAATTAAATATTTCACCAATAATTAATTTATTAGTCACATTTTTTTTTGGAACATGTGTTGTGAGAAAAAGTTTAGATATCTACTTGACGAGGTGGTTTTGGTATACCGTTCCGTTTTAACATAATTTTCATCCTGATGAATGGTCATATCTAAAAAGTTATTTTTTTTAATTTTTTATTTCGATGTTAAATTAAGTTTAATTATTAGTAAAGTCAGGATTCTAAGAACAAAAAATCTTTAGAATATCGTCACACATATGTTCCGGAACAACTGTGAGACAATCTTCCTCGTATTGGTAAAAGAATGGTAATTGATAGTTTAGTTGCGGCATAGTGATATTTTCTAATTCCTCTAACCCCAAAGAATAACCATCAATTTGTATAGAGTACGTATTTTTATATAGGAAGTAAGTAGAATTTAATGTTAATTCGGTTGTTAAAAGAAATTCCTCTAGAGGTATATCAGTGAAATTTTTAAAAAGAATCTATTTTTTTTTTCTTATAATATTAAGAGCGAGTTGTATGTCGAAGGATATTATTTTGTAACCATTTGGAATAATCGTATCTTTGATTTTTTCTATAAAGTACCAAGAGTTTTTATGTATGAAATGGTTTAATTTAAAATATTTATAAGGATGTCTTTTAGGTATTTTGATAAATTATGTAGTGGAGACTGTACACAAGATACTGTTAGACGCATTGAAATTCCGTTTTATCTAGTTTGGGGAGGCCGTACATTTTTAGAGGTTGGACGTTATGAATTTTTAATTTTTTTGCTAGGTTTGGTGAAATATAGTTTTTATTTTCCAAGCCCCAGTACCTACAAAACTGATTAAATGGACACAACAATTATCACATACATTTTATTTTCAAGATACTAAAATTCTTAACACTGAACCAAGCCAACAAAAAAGAAAGCTCTTGGAAATGATATTTATTTAAAAAAAACAATATGGTACCAGTAATAAAACCGACAAAAAAAATTAAGCAAAATATATTAACTCCAGCAATAGTATATGCATAAAAAGTAACTTTGAGTCATTTGTTACTGGTTTTGTCAATGACCTAAAAGATCAACAACGGAAATTTTCAGTATGATTAGTTAATTAAGATTTTCGAAGATCCCTCCGGTCGTTCCGCTTATTTTAAAACCTCTTCAGCCCAAAATGATGAGGAATTCAAATTAAGTGCAATTTTTCAAGCGTCTCATTTAAATCCCCTTTCACGTCATCTTAGATCATAAAATCAGTCAGGTATAAAACAAATTTCAAATTTTATATGGGGTCTCTTATTTAACATTTAATGAGATATTGCTTGGATGATACGTAAAAATTAGTCTCGTGGTATAGATTTAACCTCTCGCCGTACGTATTGACCTTCTAAAATTAATTAAAGGAAATAATAATAAAATAAAAATGTATACATTTTTTAAAAACTTTATTGATTCCAAGAAGGTGAAAAAAGTCAAATAAAGAAATGATATTAGGAATAATCATATACGACACAACTATATTTCAACAAATACAGCAAAAATATTAATCAAAGAAGTGCAAACTGGATAATTTATGTGTAGTTCAAAACTTCATAAACACTAAGTAGTCTCAGAACTGTCAGTAAAATCCCCTATTCTGTTACTTTAATACAACTAATCTATTGTCACAGGTAGCAGTGATAATATATAATATTATTAAAGAAAATGTGCTCAGTGGTGTATCAAGGATGATGTCAAGTGCTAAGGGGGAGGGGTAAAAACAATTATACAAGTCGAAATTGTGTTTTCGTAAACGTTTAAGTTTTTAGAAAAAAATCTTTTGTCACCTCTAAAACTTATATAACAGGGTTTGGCATAGTTTCTTTAATAATCTGACGCAATTTTTCTTTCCAAATTTTTAATTCACAAGAGAATTTTTAAACTAATTCAAGAACATTTTGCTAAAAACTGGAGCAGCTTTATTAATATTGATACCGCAATGTTTAAAATGAACGTGTTAAAATTAGACCTTCAAGAGCTATGACGAGGTGTCTGTTCGATTAAATCGGAGAGCAAACTGACGAATAATATGTCCAATAAACAAAAATATTATTTTAATTTTTTTTAATGATATTATTTGCCATTGTTCCTCTATGTTTTGATTAACTGATCCAACTTGATTAATATGCGATAGAGCACTTGACATGTCTTGTTCCGAACATTGCAGATTTTTACTTACCATTAATGAAGGAAATGGAACAGTAGGCTAGTACTTCCAAGAAAGTAAAAAAATCGCTTCGTATTAAACATAATGAACAAAACAGAGCAGCTTTACTAGAAGTCCAGCTAGAAGTATTAGAATCAGTTTGTTTTGATGTCCTAACCCGAGGTGCCTTTTAATGAAATAACACTTAAGAACTTTTCTTTAATAATGGAACTGTTTGTAAGATGATATAAAAAAATAATTTGTCCTTAATGGAAAATAAATTTAAACCTGCAGTCGGATTTCCTTTCAGGAAATATCAATTTTTATTTATGAAGGAGTTATGAATTAAAATAATATAATACGGTAAAACAATCTCAATTTTAAATTACAAAGATTTACCTTTAATATTTGCTATATAGCTCATTGTAGAATATTTTAATGAAAGCGTTGTTGGCAAATTCGGTCCTGGCAGCGGAGAAGGATATATTCGGAATATCTGGCAATATGGTGTCGATAGAAAACCTACGATTTATAACAGAAACTTTAACTAGACCTCAAAAGAAGACTGCTAAATGAAAAAAAAATTAAATCCGTTGTCAGATATCCTTACAGGAAAATACCAATTTTTTAGTAGTTTCAAATTTCAATTTTATAATTTAAAATAATAAAGTTTAAACTTTAATATTTATTACATAGCTCTTGTAGTATATTTTAATGAAAACATTGTTATTAAATTCGGTCCTGGCAGGTAGCGGGGAAGGATATATTCGTTAATGCTCTTATGTTCTTGTAAATTCCCTCCCGTCTCTTTTCCTACAAAAAGTACTTGCTTGGCTGGATAAACATCTAAAGTAAATGTGCATTTATTCTTTGTTAGTTGATTTCCAAGTTCTTACGAGTTAAGTGCTTTTGAAATTATAATAATATGAATGTGAAAATTATTTTTAGTAAAAGAGGAATAGAATGTAACCCTTTAGGTCCAAGAAGAATCAAACAAAATGTGGTCTCTAAGAGATTTTCGATTTATCTGTAAATATTTGACCCTGATTATGTTATAGGAGACATCTTTCTTGACAAAGACGATATCATAGCAAGCCTAGAAGTCCAATCGTTGTATCCTAGTATTCTCATCGAAGAAGCATTGAATATGATTGATTTGAACAAGGATTTCCCGGCACATATAATACAACTCTCGGAGCATTGCCTTAAAAATACTTATTTTTCATTTATAGGGCAAATGTATAAACAAATAGATGGTGCTCCAGTGGGGTCCTCACTGTCACCAGCAGTCGGTATTTATTTATGATATACTTCGAAAGAGAAGGTCTTGAGAAAGCAAGTTTCAAACTCATGTTATGGATTCCTTATATGGATGGCATATTTGTTACATGGCAATATGGTCATACAGATCTCGAAAACTCACCTAAATTCCATACATCCCAGAATACATTTACTTTAGAGTTAGAAGAGGAAAACAACAAACTTCCGTTATAAAAACTTTTGGTCACAAAACTGCATAATGGACGTTTCGAATACAACCTGTATAGCAAATCAGCACATACCCACTGACAGATATTTAAATGCAAGATCAGACCATCACCCAGTACAAATTCAAGGCGTGATCAATAGTCTAATATCTAGACCCTGCGATTAACTGAAACACTAACGAGACAAAACGAACTTAATATAATATCTGGTGTTTTAAGTAAATGGATGCACATATCGCACCGTAGAGAAAGCTATTATTAATGTACAGGTTTCCCGAACAATGAGCCCAAAAAATTATGTTCTGGGAAGGCAAGTAAGTAGTCTTACCATATGTAAATGGTATAAAGACAGAATTGGAAAAATTCTTAGAAAACACAGCATACAAGTATTACACAAGCCACAAGCAGCCATAGGTAAATTACTTGGAAACCCAAAAGACAAAATCAAGTTGGGAAGCTACGGAGTATACAGCATTCCGTGCCAGGACTGTGAAAAGTTGTACGTTATACTTCTACAAGAGTAGAAGAAATATTATGTATAAATATTACAGGGTTAATCGCCTCAAATAGAGACCGATTTATCTACTTCATTTTTCAGTCCCCACCTCCCACGATCATCAGTGAAATAAGATATTTTTTACATGTTTAGTCAGCTAACCGGTGGTTCTAAGCAATCAAGCTTTTGGTTTCGTTTAAGCAGTTAATTATTTCCTGTACTTTTAGGGATTAATTCAATTTTTAAATTTATACAATTCTGGGAAGTAAGAACTTAGCCTTCATCTTGTGAATCTTTACATAAATTTCTATTTTATAAGTAGGTACCTATATATTACTTTAATAAGTAAAATTTTAGTTGTCGTACGTATTTCCAAGGCATGTACTTTACGCGTTAGCGACTTTATTTATCAAGTTTTTATGTACTACCAAATGCAGATTAAACTTCGTGTCTGGTGGCCTCTGACTTATTATTCCAATATCCTCGAGACACACAATAAAATATTTCTAAACAGGCAAACCTACATCGTCCTATTCTTGTCAAATCTTCCTCCATTCGAGCTAAGATTGTGATTAAAAGGCGACACGACAAATTGAGTTTATAAAAGTGCCTGATTCAAAAAGTATAATCACTGTTTAATATTTCCAAGCCAATGTAAAACAACTAACTCCTAATTCATAGCTTACAGTCAATTATGCCTTTAGGTAGATTTAATTTTGCCCGTTGCCCGAATCCCGACTGTGTCCGTGGTAAAAACGTAAGGATCTATAAATATAAATATCAAATGAAACATACTGTATACAGTCATATAAAATCTAATGTTTCAACCCACGCCTACGACGTACAAATACATACAAAGAAGCAATGTTCTACATGTTTACATGAACATAAATAGACTGAGAAAAATGTACCTTAGGCAACATCGATTATATCATTAAGCGGCGGATATTTCTTTGTAAGGTATCGTTCACACTTAAAATTACAACTTACACGCGGCGATTAGCACGGATTATTGTTTTTACAATCCTTTTTCTCCTAGCGAAAATCTTCTTCCATTTACCTCCTCCAATCTTGGGTAATTAAGTAACATTTGGAAAGTGAAGTTTAGCTCGTAAAAAGATTTACACCATTTGGTTTATAAAAATAATTTCTGGAGTAATAATGTAAATCTTCTATTAGGGGGTAGAGAAATAAGTAAAAAAAGTACGTTGGGATACGTTGGAGCACGGATTTATAAAAATTTATAAAGTTGACCAAATTTCAAAGATTCTTATTAAAATACTTACAATCCTTTTTTTCTCCTAGTAGTAGCGTATGTAGGGGGGTTGGGGGATGACCCTCCCAAGGCCACATTTATTTAACCTGAAATGATGGAAATAGTATTTAAGTAAAGTACGGACCTTTTTTCGGAATTGGAGGATAAACACCCCCCCCCCCAGACAGTTTTTTTTACATTATATTATTTACGCTCAATTATGTAAAGGACAAGAACTGAAGATCGTTTGTTTTTGGTTATTGAAAATTTTCGTCGTCTCAACCCCCCACTCCCAGAAGCAATTTCTATATACGCCACTATATCCTAACAAAAATCACTTTCGAATGTGGACCTCTACTATTACCATCTAATCCTGATTATTTATATAATATTTGGGATGTAAAGTTTAGCTATTAAAGATATTTACAATAGTTGGTTTAGGGTTCAAAGTTTAGGGGAAAAGAAATAAGTTCAAATTTTCGCCTATTTGAAAACCCACAGTTTAAAAGCTCTTATTGAACTTTACTCGTATGTTAACTAGTTAGTTAGTATGTTGGGGTCAATTTTGCAAGTAACTTTTGAAGCATTTTCCATTATCGGAATGGACTGAGATTTGGTATACTTACATAACCCGATGACATTGCAATATTATGGTATCCAATCTTGAAGGTCTTTTACAGGGTGCGTAAAAAATGATAATAAAAAGTACAAAACAATTCCCGTTATTGGAATTGACTGAGATTTAAAATACATGCATAAACTTGATGACAATACAATATTATGGCGTCTAAAAAATGCGTAAAAAATATTGATAAAAAGTACAAAACAGTTCTCTTTATCGGAATTGACTGAGGTTTGGTATACATGCATAAACCCCATGATAATACAATATTATGTGTCCAATTGTGCATGTCTTATATAAAGTGCGTAAAGAATAATGTTAAAAAGTACAAAATAAAATGAATGTAGAAAAATATTTTTTAAAAAAGCTTTTATTCATAAACTGTTAAACTGAAAAGGAAAAAATAATAATAATTAAATTTGCATAAATACAGAACTTTAAAAAATGTCTTGAGGCTTGTGTGATGACGTCTCACGTTCTCAAGCTTTTAAGAAAGTATTCAAATTTTTAGAAGTTCTATATTTATGTAAGTTTAATTATTTTTTACGTTTCATTTCAATAGTAAATAAATCAAAGATTTTTTCATTTTTTTACATTTATTTTATTTAATTTTTAAATTGTGATAAATAATCCTCTTCGGTAAATGAAAATTATTCGTATAATTAAAATAAATAATGATATATGTATTTGGAGTTGGGATACCCAGTAGACGTAATATATCCATATTGACAATGAACTTTGATAATGTTTTTCAACAACTTAAGTTTTAAAAAAAATAAAGTTTTAATTGAGGCTAAACCTCAGTTTGATTTAGTATTGCAGGTCTTCAAGTGATGCTTGTGGTGAATTTTCAAAGAAGTTAGAAGAACGCTCAAAGATGTTTCTATTTCGGTTTGTTTTTAATATTCGTCAATAGAGTTCTAGAAGTCAATCTTGCCTACGTTGGCGTGGTCATACACTTTTCTAAAGAGAGCAAAATACCAAAATGACAGAGAACTTCCCTCGTACAGAATTCCACTAAGTAGCGATAATACAGTTTTTATATATACATATTATATAAATAATTATTCGGCAAATTCTGAGCTGAAATAGTAACTGAAAAAGTTTATCTAGAAACAAGACATACTTTACTTTTTAAAAAGTATCTTAGATACTCACAAAAAAACACATTTTTAGTAAAAAGTAACTAAGTTCCTAAAAAATGTAAATGATTTTTAGTACCTATTTATTCTAAAAAGACACTTTGGTATTTGAGTTTAACTTAGGTAGTATATTTATATGAAACAAGGTATTAGGTAGTTATTAGAAATATATAGCAAGTATGATAATTTAACAATACATTGCAAACGTATATGAGAAAGAGAAAGATAATTTTGTATTTTTTGGTCGCATCGGCAGTTAAGGCTATTTAGCTCTCCTAATCGTTTATGCTCTATCTATTAAATTTAGTTCTTTAAGGACATTACAAATATTAACCCTATACGTATTAATCATTGTCAGTGTTACACGGAGATTATCCGAGTTTATAAAGTATTGGTTCTTGTGTTTTTTCATTAGGGCATTCGGGGGGGGGGGGGGGGTCAGAATTCATCAGTTGTTTATAAGTAAATTTAGTATGTCCTATCAATAGCCTATTCATGGTAGTTTCTTGTTTTCTATTTAACCTAGTACAGAGGGATATTGAGTAAAAATTTGTTTTAATTTCAAAAAGTTGATTATTGCTTGAAGGTCCCATCTAGTTGGCATATATTTTTTATTGTGGCTCGTATGAGTGGATGTAAATCTCTAGCAAAATTTAATGGCAGATTATTATAGAGGATGTTTGGGAGAATTTTGGCAAGGAGGTCAGTGCGCTAATTACCGTGAATACCAATATGATTGGGAATCCAGATGAATATTATTGTAGAATGGCTTCTCTCAGCTCTTATAACAGAGTTGTTGATATCCTGAGTTAGAGGATGTGTAAAATATGAGTTTTGAATAATGGGCAGTTGAGAGAATCTGTCGATATAATTCCATTTTCTGTGGGAGAGCGTGATATGTGCCGTGATGATTTAATAGCATATCGTTCAGCGGTGAATATGATGTGTTTGTTAAGTAAGGTTGAAATTTTGAGATAAGTCTATTGAATATAGTACGAAGCCTACGTAAGTAGGTGATTTGGAACCATCCTTTAAATGATTTTATGATTGCTTTTTTATTATATAATGAAAATGGTTTCCGATTATTCTAGGATTGGTGGTTTTTTGATCGTTCAAGGTTGAGGTTGAGAGGATTACGAGTCCATGCAGAAAGGAGGTGAATGGAAGGGCATTTAGCATGAGGAAAGATGAGACCATGTTCCAATGACGACTTTAGAAATGTAATATTAGGGCTTATAATGTATCTTTGGATTAGTAACAGAAAAGGGGTAGAAGATTTAAAGAATGTTTGATGCAGGGGATAATTTTCCTTCAATCAAAGGTGACATTAGTATTTATATAGCAAGTATAAACGTCTTATGTGTAGAGGTTCGGTTTTAGATAAACATTGAATGCGAAGGATTGGACAGGTTTGATTCCTAAAGCGAGTCGTAGGTATTGATTTTGTATATAATCTAGTTTTTTAAGATTGAATTGCGAAAGAGTAAACAAAACTTTCATAGTTCGGTTTAGGCCTGTTAACGCTTTTTTAGGGTGATAATAAGACGTGTGTGTCAGATCCCCCATACTAGAAAGCAGTTTTAATATCATTGTGTATGTATGTATTTATGAACTATCCAGTTCAAATTGTTGTCGAAGATCATACTAAGAAATTCGGAATTTAAGTGTATTGGGATGTCAGAGTTGTTAATAGAAAGTCGATTCATTCTAGAAAAGTTTCCAGTGGCGGCTATTCAGGTGAAGTAGGTGAAGTGCTACTTCACCAGGAAAAATAAACAAGCAAACATCTAACCATATTTATTATATATCTCTTAAAATTTAAGTTTTTACATTCATTTATTCACCTAATTGGCAAAAAATAAACTGTACATTTCGAATAAATATTTTACTTGACCGTTGGCGGAATGTCTTTTTAAAACTTTCAATCGAACTTTGTTATAACAACTATAACAGTGGCGCAAACCGCTTCGACTTTGCTGGAGGTGCTATGTTTAGTTTACGATTTTCCTACTACGTTGCCATGACAACGCGTCCGCGATGACGTCGAGCACATGGAAGAATAATGTTAACCAGCGCCATACAACGCTCTCGGTTCACTACACCCACGTGTAGTTCGGTTTGGGATGGTTGTTTATTTTTATTTTCGCGGATTTCGCTGCAACCGGTTAGTTCCTTTGCAATTTGCTCGATTGTATTGTGTTATATTTATTTATGGTCTTGTTACAACTTTATTTGTTTCGGGTTTATTAATTTACATTATTGATGAATCCGATCACGGATGTGGTTTGCATTTTATTGGAAACTTCATTTAACTTTCACAGTTTTTTTCCGTGCAAGTGGATGACACCACTGATATTACGCAAACCTCACAGTGCTCCATAATTTTAAGTTACGTTAATTCAGAAGGTTCAGTAGTCGAGGGATTCTTAAGGCCGTTTTACATGCTGCAATTCTTTCCTGCAAGTTGCAATAGTCTTGAACAAAAGCATGCGCAGTGGCAAGACATTTGTACCTTTTGTCAAATCATAAGAATGCTGCGGTCATTCACGATATCCCCGTGTCATATATAAAGAAAGTTTCCCATGAGGGGCTGTCTACTGAAAGCACTTGCGCTCTCCTTGATCAATTCGTAACAGATAAAATTAACAATAGAGAAACTGTAGTTTGATTATCTTTTGATCTTACTCGCGCTTTTGACACTGTGATAAAGATTTCGTGGGTTTAAAATTAAATAGCTTTGATATAATGGATAACTTGAACGACTGGATCATTTCTTTTTTAACTAACAGGACATTTTCGATCAAGTAGGCGGTTCAACGTCTAATCTTTTTGATCAAAATATAGAAACATTTTCATCAATGATTTGCCCAAACATATTTCTCAGAGCAGAGTATTCTTGTATGCCCATGATACCACAGTTGTTGTTTCGGATCAGGATATGGCTGCATTGAGGAGTAAAGCCAATTTCATTCTGGAGGAATTTTCTTCCTGGTGTTGGAAAAAAAATATGGTTAATCCGGCGAAAACTGTGTGTATGAAAAGTAAGCCGAACACAAAATATCATGTGTTCTCATTTTTGGTCAAGATCGTCACAAGCTAACTTTACATGACTCAATATATTTCTTGGGTGTCTCCATTGATAGTGACTTAAACTAGAACGGGAAAATTTCTAACGTGTGTTCAAAAATCAATAAGGGCTCTTAAGTTTTGAACTCTTTACAGAGTTATGTAACTCGTGAAGTCGTTGAAAGTGTCTACTATGCCTTTGTTTATTCTTCAGTTGCTTAGAATATTGTTGTATGGGGTCAGTCATCCGACATCAATAAAGTATTTGTGCCACAGTTCGGTTGTTCGGATTATTTTTGGTCTGTCCTGCTCAAAGTTGTTTAAGGAAATTTTCCACAAAAAAAAAATATTCTTACTGTCCACTCAATTTATTTATTTAAATTGCTGACTTATTTACATAAGAAAAAATATCTTTGTTGCCTTAATAGTTCTTACTATAACTCCCTCGGAATAAGTCTGTCTCGCTTCTAAAACACAGTTTAGAAATGTATAAAAAATCTCTCCTGTGTGCCGGTAGTTCATTTTTCATCTGTTACCGTTGTCAATAAAAACTATCTAATCTACAAATAAATTTAAACTCGAATTTAAAAAAAAACTGTTAACAGCTGATGCATTTTTTTCTATAAATGAATTTGTTGGTTATTTGGGAAATCTTAGATAATGTTAGAGTGGTATCATTTACGAGCGACCTTCCTTTTTGAATTAATAACCATAACCATCCAATTCTTAAACTTGACTAACGCTTTCTAAGTGTGTGTTGATATATGTCATGTGCTGAAGCACAATTTTATTATTTTTTAGAATTTAATAATACTTAACCGAGCATTTATTTTATATTCAATTTCAATTTATTATTACAGAATTATTACAGTTATTACATTGCAGAGTGCTTGACTTCAATTAAATCAAATCTAATAGCCCATTTAGTTTTTTTATAGTGCACCTAGAGGACTAAACCTCCGAATGTGCAGCAATCATAGCTCTAATTACTTAAAGACTATAAATACAATTACATCATACTTATGCTATCTTATCAAAATGTATTAAAATTTAAATAATCACTAATCTGCAATATATATAGTTTAATAATGCGATCAACCAATTGTAGATAAAATCCTAAACCATGTAAAATAAAATAACATACATATACTAAAACAAAACATCAAACTTATTAAAATTAGTATATATAAATAATCTACAACCTTTGGCAAATTTCTTTCTATGAGTTATATTTTTTATATCTGTTGTGAGTAAGTTATATATTTTTCGCGCTAAATAATTGATAGATCTAATATTCCTGCTTGTAGCGCTGTTAGCTATCATTAAAAATTCTATTGCGAGTTTCGTGAGGATGATTGACATAATTTCGCAAATGTGAATTCTTATTAATAAAAACAGATGTTGACAATATATATAGAGACCTTACATTTAGTATTTTTGCTGAATATGTGGGTTGACTAAAGCTTATTTTTTAAAGTTCTGAACAACATTTAATGATTGCAAGGCATTTTTATACAGACCACCCCAAACCACTATACCATATCTTATCAAGGATTCTACTGAAGTTTTATATATTGTAATCAATAATCTTATTGAGGATTTCTCTTAATACGTAAAATGTATGGATCAATTTTCTTATACTTCTTGTTAGTTTTAAAATATGTGGTCTTCACTTAAGATGTTGGTCGATGATAACTCCAAGATACTTCACGGAACTGACTTCAGAAATAGGAGAATCTAAGTTTTTTATTTTAATGTCTTTAAAAGTTGGACGATTTGATGAAGTAAGTGAGAAGGCAACATAATTGGTCTTAGATGCATTTAATGTGAGTTTAAAGGTATCAAGCCAGTTTTTTATAATTTCAATACCACCAATAGTCATGTCTCTCACTTGATCCCAACTGTCACCTGCAAAGATCACTGCTATGTCATCTGGGTAAGATACAATTGCACTACCCTCTGTATTCATATTTGCCAAAGAGTTAATATAAGTAATAAAGAGTATTGTAATCAAAACGGTTCCTTAAGGTATGCCAATTTTTACAGTTAATGAATTACTATGTGTTTCCTCTATTTTTAGAATTTGCTGCCTATCATTCAAATAACTTCTGAAGACATCCAACACAGCACCCCTCACTCCATAAGAATTCAAAGTATTCAGATGATGAGGTACCGTATCAAATGCCTTTGCCAGGTCCAAAAAGATTGCTAGGCATTTCTTACTTTTATCAAGTTGAGATGATAATTGACTAGTCAATTCATATATGGCATTGTCAGTACTTACACCATTCCTAAATCCAAACTGATTATTTGACAAAACATTATTTTTCTGAAGGAAATCAATTAGTCTCTGCTTAAGACATTTTTCAAAGGCTTTTGAAAAATTATTGATTACACTTATTGGTCGGAAGTTAGATATATGAGTGTTGTCGCCTGCTTTATAAATTGGAGTGACCACAGAACTCTTGAATTTAGCTGGAAATTCACCAGTTTTAAAAATCAAATTGATAATATGTGTTAACGGATCTATTATATAGGGGTGGGTAAATTTTATTGTTTTTGTATCAATTCCATCCAACCCAGCAACACAACCATTCTGAAGAGAGTTTATGAGAGTGATTATTTCATTCCGGTTAACAGGTTTAAGAAACATAGATGCATTAACATTAGGATTTGTATTAAATTTTAGGGATGAATTATTTATTTTTTTATGCATTTCAAGGCCAGTATTAACGAGGTAATCATTGCAATAGTTTGCCATACAATTATCATTCAAGAACATATTACCATTACTTTTTATCTCAATTTTATTACTTGATTTAGGTTTAAATTCATCAGTACTTTCAGAGATAATCTTGTATATTTTTTAATGTCATTTTTATTGTTTTCTATTTTTGATTTAAAGAAATCATACTTACATTTATTAAGGTTATTTCTATATTTTTTAAATTTTATATTATCTGATATATTAAAGTTTGACAGTAGTCTTTTTTTCAATTTATCTCTCTGTTTAATTGAGTTTATAATGCCATTCGTTATCCAAGGTTTGATTTTATTGTGTTGCCCTGCCCTGATTATTTTTTTAGTTCTAGATTTCTCCAAGATCTTATGAAATATTTTATAAAATGTATTTGTTGCAAATTCTGTATCATCTGCCTCGGTAATATCAGATCAGTTTTCGTTTTTTAATAAGGATTCTAAGAGACAATAATTAATATCATAAATAGTGCGAGTTGTATTCTCTGCAGGTAAGGTTGGTTGAGTGTTATCATTAGTAATATCAACCATTACAGGATAGTGGTCTGTTATTGATGTGTTAAGAACAAAAGAACAGTATTTTATTGAACTTACTTTTAATTTTCTCGAGTGGGTGCATTAATGGCCAATTGAAATCCAAAATGATTTAATATAGATATATAAGAACTGACATGGTTATTATCTTGGTCACAAATATTGATATTTATATCTCCTATAAAAAAGTCCACTTGGTTGGTTAAACTTATTGAAAGGTAATTTTCAATGTCCTCTAGAAAAGATTGAACATTGGTTAAAGGAGGTCTATACAAACCAAGTATTCCAAAACTTATTATTAATAACAAACTTAATTCCAGTAAGAATAACCCAGGATTTTTTTAGTTTTATATTAGTGAAATCGGCATTCAGTCCTGACCGTACAAAAATCACTACCCCATCATTTTTATTAAAGTCTGCGTTGTTGTAGAACATGTTATATCCTGGAATACTGTATTGTTCGCAAATATTCCAACACTCACTTAATATGATTAGATCACAAAAAAGAATATTGTATGCTTGAAGCCAGGTTAATAGATCCTTAAAGTTTTTCAGGATGCTTCGAATATTTAGATGCAACACATTTAGTAGTTTATTTTTTAGATCAAGTCTATTATGAAGCATATCACATTCAATTACTTCCTGTTAAATCTCTGATTGCACTAGGTCCAGTTCTTGTAGTATTCTAATTTCCTGTTATTTATGAGCCATCAGAACAACAGTCAGTTTTGATTTTCAATATTTTTAACAGATACTGGTAGGAAGGATATACGAGGTCATTTGTTGTGTGTTCAATATTACGTTCAAGCTTGTACCTTAAGTTCGCTTTCAGACAGTTACTGCATTTCTCTTCAATCTTTGGGCATTCCTTTACATCATGGATCTGAACACAGAATTCACATGTTATTTCATTTGGGTATGTATAACTTTTGTGATAATGCTCTTGGCATTTGAAACATCTCGATATAACATATCTTCATATACGGGACACCTTTCCCAATCTAAGGACACTTTGCCAGAGTTTACAAGCTTGTAGAATAAGTTAGGAGAACCTTCACCGAAAATTGTTGATGTGTTATTATATTTGGATTTCTTGATATAACATATTTTTAGGTCATCATTTTCATTTATAAATAGGTTTTGTTCTCTAATGCAGTTTTCAATTTCATTTTTACCAAGATTATCTTCGTATCCAATAATCTTGATTCGCGGTCGTTTCATTTTGGTCAGCTGCACACTATACTCCACCAAAGTGCTTTCAGCTTTGTTTTTTAAAAGCTCTATATCTTTCTTGGTATTACACTTAACTATTACACTGCCGTCCTTTGTAGAGCGTGTATTCCGAATACCAATTTTTAATTCATTTAAACTAACATTTTTTTTTTTGGATTTATCAGCTTCTTGTTTTTTTCTAGGTTTAATTATTAAACTTGGCATATTGTTTACACTTACTGCCAAGACTTGTTTCTATCTACACAACGTAGTTCTCGAAATGTAATATATTTTGATTTTTTTTGAATCGTTTAATTTAATTTTGAAAATTAGTATTAAATATGACACTTAAAATTAATTTAAATTAACAAAAGTCCTCGTTACAGGTCGTACGGAAATTGCCAAAAAAATTGCATAAAGACCAGCAACTAAAAAAAAAGTTCCTCACCTGAAATAAAAATGGAACTTCCTTTATAATCCAACACATTGATATATTATTTGATAGTACGAATACGCATTTCAGTTTTCTAGTGAAAGTGTCAGACTTGTAAGAAACGTGTCTTCTTCCTTACTTCAAATCTTTATTTGATATGATTCTTTATAAGATTACGTAATTCAACTTTCTAGGGAGGGGAAAAATGCTGTTCTCTGTCCCCCCTCCTATCCTATGTGATTGCCCTCAGATCTTCTATGATTATGAAAAGTTAATTGAATGTTTCAAAAGGGATTTAAACGGATTGACCTACATTTGGGTAGTTCAACTTAATCAAACTAAATATGTTAGAAACATCCAAAGCTGCTAAATTATAACAATTTGTAAGTCAATTGGTTGCATAACCAGGACATAACACAACTATTGACACTACCTGACTGTTCAGCGTAACGAGATAACTACATCTCCCAGCCTGGCATCAATTGAATTTCAATTATAACTTTAAATCGCCAATAATTCAATTTGCCAGCATGTTTGCCCCTCGGATGTAAATCAGTTGGCAAGATCTAGGTAATAAAACATACTAGTATAATGTTTATAACTTAATTTTTTTTAGCACGAATCCCCTTCTGTGTTATTAAGCTCGTTATGTTGGGCTTAATGTAAACGGCCCAACGTCGATGTGGCGGAGATTGCGATCGCGGTATGAAGATAATTCTAAAATTATACATAGTGTATACTTAAGGATTAACTTAATTTAATATTGAATGAAGGTCTTTGGAATTTTGATAATATATTATAATTGCATTAATTTTAAGATGAGGCATAGCCATTAAACCAAAATCCTAATATTGCATGTGGTAGAAAAACTCATGAAGGAAGGAATGTTTTTGCACATAAATGTATACAAAAATACTTAATCCACTGGAATTAAAATAAAATAATACCTATGGAGATTTTAGGTGAGTTTAAAATTTAAAAATGTATAAACTGTCTTTACCTGTAACTTCACGAACTCCGCCACACACAAACACACACACACACACAGACAGATAATACAATATATATACAGGGTGTCTCAGAATAGGTGGGCAGTCTCTGAGATATAAATCGATTAAGCCAAAATAATGATAGTTTGTCATATAAAAAGTCCTCCTAAACTGCTCAGCAACTGAGACATTCGTTCTTAAAATAGAGATCTGGAAAACAAGTTTTCCAAATAATTTTGGTATCGTTTGACGTAACTTCGTAATATTTGGATGATTGATGTAATAGCTTAAGTTACTTAAGAAAATGTTAATAGTCTAAGGTAGCGGAACGGAGGGGGGGGGGTCGAGAAAGAACAACTTTAAATTTCTTTACTACACAATTTTTATCTGCGTAAAGATATTTCATGAAAAACATCTTTTTTTGTCGCTTAGACATCTTTAAAGATAAAAGGTCCTTCTTATCAATTTCCAAAAATTGAGTCGTTTTAGATAAAAACGATCATTTATGAAACACTGCATTTAGTAAATTAAATTGATTTACCTGAAAATTTGCATTGTCGGTAACTTCTGATTGATATTGAATAGTGACAGATTTTGACAAAAATGCAATTATCAGTAAAAGACATAACGTAATTATTGTGTTCTTTTCCAAAAATATATGCATTTTATGTTATTTGGTCGAAAAACCTATAGGTTGGTTCTACATGGGCACCTCCAAGTCTGATACACTAGCATTGGGATATTTCTTATTTGTTCGAGGTGTAGGTTAATTCGAGCCACCAACTGTTTCCTGGTAGCAATCGGGTTAGCATATACTAGTTGTTTTAAATGACCCCAAAGGTACAAATCAGGGGATTTAAAGGGGACCGGGGTGGCCAAGGAATAGGTCCACCATGGCCTATCCAGTGGTTCGGATAAACTGTGTTCAGATGTTCTCTAATCACGAGGCTAAAATGTGTTGAAGCACGATCATGCATAAACTGCATGAGGTACGTTCTCTAATAATTGAAGTAACTGTTCCTGTAAAAATTCGAAATACAATGGTCCATTTAATCTTGGTGGTAATATGAATGGACCTATTAAATTGTTTCCAATTATACCTGCCCATATATTGTGTTAATAATAAATTCCTGCTGATAGCGCTCCACAATTGTCGCATGTGGGTTCTCGTCACTCTAGATATGCAGGTTATGGGAGTTTATGATTCCTCTTCGAGTAAATCCTGCTTCATCTGTGTATAAAATAGAATTATTAAAACGATGGTTATTACGGTGTTCCTGAAGAAACCAGTGTGCAAATTCCAGCCTGGCAGGGAAGTCATTTGGCGTAAGAGCTTGAGCAAGAACAATTGTCGTATGCAAGCGAACTTATTGGGTGTTTTATCTTAAAAATATATAGAAACCTAAGAGTTTTAGGTTACTGCATATTCAGGGTGATTAACTGTCTTAAGCTAAGACAGTTACTCACCCTGAATATACAGTGTGGTCATTTAAGTATGCAACATATGGGATTTTTTTTTATTAACTACACAATCAAAATAAAAACATTGCCAAAAGTTGGTGCATCCTCGATAATCATATAAAGTGTACTTAGAATGGTTGCAAGTCAAACAGCATACAGGGTAGGTCAAAAAATATTAAAATCATGCAAGAGTAAAGTACCCTTATTTCGAAAGATTCAGCAAAATGTTATTAAGAAAAGTTGTTTAGCACCAAAAGTTATGCCTGGATACCAAAACATAGCCTCCTGAGAAAAAAACATTTTTTTTGGGAAAAATCCAAAGTTTTTGAAAAATTGATTTTTTTGACAATTTTCATAAATACTTTCATAGTTTAATCAAAATCAGATCAGATTCGCATAAGTCCGTTCAAATTTAAGTGTACTTGTAAAATTAACTTGGAGGTTTAATTTTCTAAGAAATCACAAACTTCAGGTTTGTTGCAACGATATTAAACACAACTTGAAAATTTCGCCAATATTCTTTTTAACAAGACGAAAAATTTGTGAAGAAAATATGCTCATTAAAAAGCTTTAATTTGAAGTGCAAAATTATAAAATTGTTATTAAATAACTGTACACATTAATTAACAAACCTGAAATCCTATACTAAGATAATCGCGGATAGCCATGGAAAAAACAAATGAGGGTTAGAAATAAAAATTATGACAGTTCGGTGGCGTTAATATGTTATTCTAGAAGAACAATTATATTATTACAGATTAACTTTAAACAGTGTGTGAAGCAGCAGATATTTTCAATGAACGACATCCAGACAAGCAAGTTCACTACTGAACTGTAAGGAGAATTTTAATAATCTTCAAACAGACAGGATCTTTGAACTATAAATATAAAAATAAACGTGCCAAAACTGTTTGTACTAAAGAAAAGCAATTAGCGGTACTGCATCCAGTTGTTGAAAACCCTAGAAGATCCAGCCAGGAAATTTCTGCTTCTACGGGTATTAAGCCCTGTTAAGAGCATTCTCAAGAAAAACAAGTTTCATGCTTATAGGCCAATTTTTATTTGCACGTTTCAAGAACGAGACTATGACATCCGCTATGATTTCTGCATATGGATTCAAGTACAAATAGAAGATCAGCGTGATTTTCATAGACACATTCTCTTTGGGGATGAATCCACGTTCACAACAAATGGCACTGTCTCTTCCCAAAATTGTAGGTGGTGGTCGGACGCAAATCCAAATTTTGTTATTGACAATAGACACCAGTATTACCAAAAAACAAACGTGTGATGCGGTATTATCAACGAAAAATTATTGGGTTCGTTTTTTTTTCGCCATAACCTAACTGGTGATAGCTATTTACAGTTTCTGGAAAACGAAATATCGGATTTTTTGGACAATATAAGTTTACAAGAACGGTATAAATTTTGGTTTGTACATGATAGATGTCTCGCTCGTTCTACTAGAAATGTTTCTGAATGGTTAAATGGGAAATGTGGTACTAAATGGTTCGATCCACGGTGGCCTCCTCGTTCCCCAGATCTTACCCCATTAGATTTTTTATGGAGATACTTAAAGTAAAAAGTTTATAAGGATCGACCATTTAATAATGTTGAGGAACTTGAAAATTCGACTCGTTTCCATTGTAGAAATATACCAGCAAATATCTTGCCATCTACTTTTAGTGAATTTTATGACCGGGCAATTAGATGCATTGAACGAGAAGGTGGGCACACAGAAACGCTTAGATAATTTTCATTTTTTTATGTACTTCCTTAAATATTTTTTGAACTAACCTGTATGCTGTTTGACTTGCGACCATTCTAAGTACACTTTATATGATTATCGAGGATACACCAACTTTTGGCAATATTTTTATTTTGATTGTGTAGTTAATAAAAAAAATTCTCATATGTTGCACACTTAAATGACCACACTGTATAATGATAATGGTAAAAAATTAATATAATCCTAGTAGAAGCTTGTGGAACTTCATATCATTAAAATCTATCTATTAAAAAAAAAAACGAAAAATAACACATTAACATTAACACAGAACAAGTATATCAAAGAACGACGGTAAAATAAAATAAAGTAGAGAACTAAGGCGAGCAGAGGCTGCACGAAATTCAGTAGTATTTTTTACTTTTTTTATTATTATGTTTATTACTATAATATCCCGGTTTTTAAAATCATTTTGAATTTTTTCTATAAATTTGGGACATAGGGAAGTGCTAAAAACATGTTTAACGTTTACGAAAATTCACGAAAGCATTAAGGGTAATAAAATCCTGGGAAGCAACTTGCCATTTTACATTAAGGCCCATTTCCTTAAGAATGAAGTTCGGAGCAAAGGCCAGTTTTTCGACTTTTCTTCATAAATGTATATTGCCGTATACCATTTTTAATTTTCTTTTTACTTGTTTTTAACTCATTTTTGCTTTGTTTTTTTTTCTAATTTAATTTTTGTGATCTTTAATAAAATAAATTATTTAAATAATTATTGAAACGTTTTTGTTTTTTTTTCTAATTTTAATTTCAATGTAACAAAAAAAAACCCGAATTTTTAGCACTTAAGCTTTCAACAACTTACCACTGTATATAAACAATTGCAAAAGTAATAATAATTTTACACCTAAACTTATTTTTAATTTAGAAATGTTATAATATATTAACCTTTAATTAATACCTGTACTCTCATAGGTTTATGAAGACTCTACATTGTAAACAATGTCTTTGGACTATTAAAATATTTATTTTTTTATTTATATATTATGGAATTTATTATTTTCTTTGAAAAAAGAAGGTTTTATTCTAAGAAATTGAACTTTACCGAGTTTTTTAAAATTTTATTAGGCCGCCATTTTGTTTTGCGATATAGAATTCTCAGCAATTTAGAAAAGTAATTTTTGATATTGATATTTTCAACATTATATCAGGGCGCCATTAATGAATTCGCACCAACATGTTTATCCCTATTTTTGCCAATTCATTTGATCCTCATGCAAAATTTAAGGTTAATTGGATGATCAGTTTTTTGCTACTGATTCTTTTAATATTATATTAAATCGCTATTTGTTCCGACATGTTAAGTCAAAGATTGATAGGTAAAAGGGGAGTATTGTAATCGTGAAAACATTACCCTCCAAGATTTTTTGAAATCTTCATATTTCAGGGTCCCTAGATGCCGAAAAACATGTTTTCTGAATTCTGTCATCTGTTTGTCCGTCTGTATGTCTTTCCGTTCGCGAAAAAGCTAAAAAACTATTCAACCGATTGAAAAAATTAAGAGTCATATGGGGATGACCTGGTAGCATTTTGGTAAAAATTTAATATGGAGAAATAAAAGGGGGCCTAGTGAAAAATTATTATTAAAAAACTACTTATCCAATTTATCTCAAATTTTGCACAAACATCAAGTATTATGTTTTGAAATTGTGAAAAAATCAACTGGTAACATTTTGGCATGAATCCAAGATGGCGAAACAAAATGCCAGCTTAATAAAATATTCTAAATTCAGCCTGTCAGTTCACGGCATAGCTTAAAAACTACTTACCAGATCGACTTCACATTTTAGCAAAAATTTAAGGGTCGCATAGGGATGACCTGGTAATATTTTGGTATAAATCCAATATAACTGAACAATGTTAAAAAAATATTACTAAAAAAACTAATTATCCAATTTACCTCAAATTTTGCACAAAAATCAAGTGTTACATAGGAATAAATTGGTAACATTTTGATATGAATTCAAGATAGTAAAATAAAATAGCGGCCTAATAAAATATTTAAAAAATCTCCTTATTAAGTTAGTTTCAATTTTAATGCAAGATTTATGTGGAGATACACTGGTAAAGTTGTGGTACGAATTTAAGATGGCGAAACAATGGCGGCCAAATAAAAGTTTTAAAAAATCTTGTTCAATTGACTTTAAATTTTGCAGAAATATTAAGTGTGAAAACGGGATAAACTAGTACGAATTCAACATCACGTAATAAAATGGCGGTATCTGTCAACGTAAAAACTACATAATGAATTTATTTTAAATTATGCCCAAAAGTCAAGTATGGCATAGGTAGAAAAAAACTGGTAAAATATTGGTAGGAATGCAATATGATGGAACAAAATGGTGCCCAATAAAAATGTTTGAAAAAACAGTATATGTACTGAATTAAGTAGGAAATAACGAAGGAAGTCCCGGGTAAAGGAAATTTACCAATTTTTTACAATTACAATACTTACCGTCAAATAAATATTGTCTTATTTATATATCACTGTTGAAATATATCCCTTTTATCAAGGAAGGCGGGAATGGATATTAAAAAGTCTGTAGCACTTAAGGTTAGCCGAAGTGCTTAATAAATGCTTTTTTAAATTATTATCCTAAAAAAAAACTTACAATTCCGCTTTTAGTTTTTTCTTCTTAGCTTAAAGACAAATAAATTAATCCGATTGATAAGTTTCATAAAAACACTCTATCAAACTTGCAACTTTTTTCACTGTAACAAAGTAGCCTGTAAACTATTTGTTGTGAATGGCACCCTACTTGCGTTTTGAAATTTGATCTGGCACTTACTATCAATATGCCGTTTGCCACCCGCATGCAAGACTCTGGGAATTGCGCTTTTTACGAGTTATATTTTCAGTGTTTTCCATTTGTTGACATTCCGTTGAAATGCAATATCTGCACGATATGGGAAAGTTTCTTCTTTTTGATCTCTTATTAAAATTATGTGTTATTAACAGTATATATCTTTTAATAATAGTAATTTATTCATGTTTAAATAAGCTAAGAGAAAATTAAGATTATGTTTGATGTTTATAGATCGCTTTTTATTTAATAATTACTTTTTTATTTGAACTGGCTTTTTAATTTTATTTTGTAAAATTACATTTGTTAAACAAATTTTTTTAGATTCTTAAATTTTTTGCTGTAATAAATTTCTAAATTCACATATATAAATTTCGTTTGATATCGTAGAAGACAAATCAATATTTACTAAAATAATTGTCTTCAAGAGAGCTCTAAAAGATTTATTATAATCTTAACTCATAAGTGCTTTTATTCTCGATCTAACTTTATGAGCTTCTACATAAACACCACCTTAAACCTTTCTTTCCTTGAGAATTCTATTAAATCTAATAGGTTTTAAGTAATTTTAGTAAAAATGGGAATGTACACGTAAATATTTTAAAAATTTCCACAAACTTTTTAACTTGTCTTAGCTAAAGTAAACATTTATTTTCATAAAAAAAAATGGTTGCGGTAAAACCAAAACTTTTAACATGTCAAGTTATTTTGCAATTTAGCATAAATTTTTTTTAGACGCGTGTGTTTATATTATATTTATGATAAATTTTGATGGTCAGAAACCTAATTATTTAAAAAAAAGTAATTTTTGTGCAATATTTTAAATAGCCTTCTTTGTATGGTACTATTTGTCTTTTTTTATTATTCTGTCTTTACTGTTACCTCCGCGTTTTCTATACACCGTTCGGCCAGTTTGTGTATTTAAATTGAATTTGGGATAACGTGTTTAAACAACAAAACCAATATTATGATAATGAAATCTTAATAGAGAACTTAATCTTCGTTTCTAACGAGATATCGTTTTTTAAAATGTGTCCAGTTTATTTATTGCTACTATAATCATAAACAAATTTCTAATAAATATTTAAGACAATTATGTATTTCAACATATGGAATAGACTGTCCATATATATATATATATATATATATATATATATATATATATATATATATATACATCCTCGCCAAATCAAATGCTGCGATGCTTCCTTTTATACCCCCACCCGTGGCCGAAGGTTATATCTGCGCGTCCGCTGGATGTTTTCCGGATGGTGCCGTTGTTGTTACGCTAATTACGCTTGAGTTTTTGCGATTTTTGATTTGTCGATTATTGTCTTCCATACTGTTGGTAGTTTTAATGATTCGCCCTTTTTATTCATATCACCTTCTTTTTCAATTTCCATGGCTTTTCGGATTATTCTGGTCTTATAAGGTTCTATATTGGCAATCTCCCTACACCCATCGAAATTTAATGTATGGCCGGTTTCCTGATGATGTAGAAATAAAGCTAAGGTTGTTTGGTTGTTTCTGATGCTGAGTTTATGCTCTTCCACTCTTGTTGATATTCGCCTGTTAATTTACCCCACGTATATCTTTTCACAGTCCTGGCACGGAATAAATACTCCGTGGGGCAAACTAACAGGCGAATATCAGCAAGAGTGGAAGAGCATATTGACCTGATGAGCACGAAGAAGAATGACATATCGATCGTAGTTTAATATCATTGTCTGCTACTATTCAGAACATGTTTCATATAGGAATCATAGTTTCCTTGTTATGACGTTGGTGTACGTGGAATATATATATATATATATATATATATATATATATATATATATATATATATATATATATATATATATATATATATATATATTTATATATTGATTTATTTATTATATAATTATATAATTGGTCTCGCCGATAGAGTAGTCGCGAATTTAGAAACAAATCTATAGAAAAGGCAAAAAATGTGCTTAAAATTAACTCAGATCCCCCAAAACTAATACATTGTATTTTTAAACAACGCATTGAACAACATAACTCATACTTCATAAACAACCAAAATCAAAAAGATAATAAAAAAAAGTCACCCAAACTATTTGTCTCTTCCTTGTATACCCAATTTGTCAGAAAATTTCCAAAAACTTTTTGAAAGACGTGAAGTTACTGTATTTCATAAAAGGTTCAACCTTCTAAAAAGAATTAACAACAGTAAATTGAAAAGCGAAATTCCTAAAAATAAGAGAATACACACCGTATATCAAATACCACGCAAAAGTGTCCCGCTGTGTATATTGGCCAAACTAGTCAGCACCTTCATAACAGGCTAAATGGACATCGATATGATGAAAAAAAATATCACTGCTTTTAAAAACCAGGAGCAACTCAACCATAGTTTTAATTTCGAAGATTAATAAATAAAATATATTATGATATACTTAGTTAATTTCCTCCATCAAAAACAAAAACAAAAGAGCAATTTTACCTCTAAATTGCGGAATTAGGTTAGTTTATTAATGCTTTAATTTTCTTTTACGAACTGAAACTTACTGTACTAATTTTACAAAAGATTAAATAAAAACGGTCGTCGGTTTTCGTCAAATAACTCATTGCAATTGCAGGAATAGGGAAAAAAAAGCAAAACATTTCTCTCTAACAACACCATAGATGTTTTATACGATGCAGCCTGCTGGTAAATTTTATTTCATTGTTCGTATATATGTCCCGTTCAGTGTATTGGTCTATGCATGTTATCCTTTTGCGTTGTGTTAAAGTTAGAAATTTATGTAATATGTTCCAAAAATTTGGTTAATTATATGTTAAAGAGCTACATTTTTAAATGTTTGTTTCTGAGGGTAAGTTTTAGTTCGTAATTACATATTATTGTGTTATTGGTTCGATTTTATACTTTTAGACTAACAATTATCAGTAGAAAAAGCTGACGAAAGGCAACGAAACTGAGAAAAATTAAAAAAAAAACTCAATGTAAGTGCCCACTACCTTGCAGTATACTTTATTTGAACCAAATTCTGACAATTACTATAAAATAAAGAGCGGTGATAATGCAGACTTCAGACACCATAACACGTATGCTACATCAGGCACGTGGCTATAGACCCCCTGAAATTTTGAAAATATTTTGGTATAGTCATGCTTCTTCGTAATTTTTCTGAGGATTGGCCGTTTGAACGCCCCCAACTATATTTCTGGCTACGTGCTTATGCTATATTCCATACAAGGCATTTATACTTTTTAAACAAGTTCTGGTAGCAAAGTATTTATTAGTGAGTTGCAATTTCATTTTTGCAGATAGCTCAGCCCTAAGATTAACTGTATTAAAGGACTAACCTATTATAAAAGTAAATTAAATTGACTTTTGATACACTTCAAACGTTCCTTTAATTCCTGCTTTTTGGTGTGGCTCTAAACCGAATATTTTTTTCTAGAATTGCCTGCCAGCAATTCAATTTTAGATAGCTGTGCTTCAAACCGTAATACCTATACAGGATTATTCACGGTAAGTGGGCCTGTCATAAAATCTCATAAATTACAAAAGATATGTTTTTCAAAATTTGGTATAAGATATAATATATTGATCTTTCTAATTAAAATATTTTGATGTTTGCGTTACGTTTTGTGTCCATGACATCTTACTGCAACTGTGTTATTTTAAATGGAAACCCGGTATCTTTTTTATTTTTACATGCTTTGTAGAAATCTGAATATATTTTATGAATAGTTACATATACCTGTCTCAAAACAACAAATTGACATTATTAATATAAGGGAACTTCAAAAACGATATGATTCTGTCAGATCAACAGGTCTAAATCAATTTTATCAAATGGAACACCCTGTATATTAGTGCTACAACTCAAAAATAGCTAAATATAGGTATATGAACAAATTACGCAATTAAAAGAAGAATTTACTTCACTATCCTCTGAAAAAATATTAATTTAGATATATTTTTATAACTATCGAAAACACAGATTTTTTGAAGATCCCTATATGGAAATTGTCAACTACTGATTCTGACAGATAACAAAGTATGCTTTGGTAATGCAGTGTTCAAATTTTAATACGTGTAACTTTGCAAGTTTATATAGTATTAAATTATATTAATTATTATATTTTATTGTTCATCAAATTTATGTATTAAAATAACTAAATATAATTTAGTTATTTTATTTAGTACTACTAATAAAATATGCTTAGCTTTCCGCGGTATATCTAGAGAAAAAAATATACAGGACGTTCCATTTAAAATAAAAAAGTTGTAGTTGGCCTCCATGGAAATCAAACTTCAAACTATTTAATTAGAAAGATCAATGTCACTTAGAACCTGTACCAAATTTTGTAAAAGACATCTTTTGTATTTTACCATGGCAGGGAAACCATCAAAATGTGTCACTTAGGGGCTGTAAGCTTTAAAACCGACCCTGGTTGTGGGACATAATGAAACAGATAGTATCTTGCATTACATTAAATTTGAGGGTTAGAAAACAAATGAACGTGATCCACAACAGCGATAACCATATCTTGACATATCAAGTAGGCTGTATGGTACACACTGCGACTGATGAATGACCAATTTGAAGCATGGTGAATATTTTTTTTAGCAGTCCTAGACAAAAAATTGAATTTTGAAGGAAACCTAATTCTCAAAAAATCTCTTTTTATATAAATTGGCTAGTTTTTCGAAATTTGGAGGCGAGGAGCAAATATATTTAGTGACTTAAAAAAAACTCCTTGCTTTTTGTTGACATAACGTAACACTTAGTCAGCGAGGACTAAAAGAAAGGTTCTCACTTTTTGTGAGCGAATAAAATCGAGATTATTTGCCCCCCCCCTAAATATGCCACTTTACATTTTGAATCAGTGGCTATTGCTAAGTAATCTTCCATATTCAAAAATGTGAAGTAAGAATGAAGAAGATATGGAACAGATTCATGTTTACTTTCTGACTGTTTTTGCTATAAAAAAATCCAATGTTAAGAGCGCCATCCTCCTATGGTACAGAATGTATCAGTGATTGAGATATGAAAGATATATAAAATCATAACGACTTATCCTTGTGTTGTTGTAACTTTGTGAAATGCCTATAAAATAATTTGTATCGTATTTGTCCTGTATGTACATAATTTCTAATATTCAAGACCTAAATCGGGAAAATCCCTTTAACGTTAAATTTTGAAAGTTAAAAATTTCCCAAGATCCCAATCCCAGACGCAGAGTTAGAATTTCAGTTATATTCTAAGCCGGCCTTGACCTCCTGCTCAACTATTTCCCAGTTTTCAATAAAGCTGGATCATAAAAATTATATAATTAGATAGGCTTTGCGATTTTTACATAACATCTATTTTCATCGCCAAATAAAAAGCCCACATTGAAGAATTTTTTGACTCGTGCTGCTAATCTAAATAAACTGTGTAAAATTAAATACCAGGTAAATGTACTCAAATATTTTATGTTTGACGCTCGAGACTCAATATTTATTTTAGAAATTAGCATGGATTTTTGTAGGTTAATGTTAATGTCATACAGACTATGTTAAGAACATTTAAGTGCAATGAAAGAAAATTTAGATTTAGTCATTCAATATTTGTTAACTGTTAATAAATAGTGTAGATTTATTGTACTCGAAGTTTTGATATGTGTCTAAGAATGTTAATAATTTTTTTCAAATTATAATAAATCCTTTATTTGCCAAGACAAACTTTCTCAAAAAGCGTATACCCTTATCCCTCTTTATGAGGATCAGTAATACAGTTTCTTTAAAATCGTATATATTTTGAATTGACAAGCTATAATATTCGTTAATGATCTTAACTATTAGTCATCTAATATGATCTTTTTTTTAAGCTGATACCTATTATATTGCTGAATTTGATGAAAAAAGCATTGCAAATAAGGTAAATATTAAATTGTAGTTCACATACGAAAATATTTCTCTTTTCAAAAGCATTTCTACTTCCCTCGTAAAAGGAAAGTATTGTAATCTTGAAAAAATCACCCTCCCAGGTTTTTACAGATCTTCATGTTTTAGGTCAGATGACAAAAACATGTTTGTCAATTATGTCGTTCTGTCTGTACCAGAAAATGGAATTTCACCGAATATTTAAACATTTATTAGGCCGCTATTTTGTGTTGCTATATAGGATTCGCATTAAACATTTACCAGTCTATTATCTCTCTTTAACACTTTTTTGATGCAAATTTCTATTTCTATTTAGGTTCGTATTGGTTAAGTAGTTTTTTGTCCTGAATTTTTAAACATTATATTTGGCTGCAATTTTCTTTCGCCATATTGGACTAGCAAAAATGTTCTCAGTTTATTCATATATTACACTACATATTTTCTTATTCGTGGGTTAAGAGAAGGCTCAAAAAACAAACTGATTAATTCTATTATTATCTTAGTATCTTTATTGAAACTTTTTCAAGCTCTGAATTGTTAGTCTGGTTGTGTCCGCACTTTGCACATAATTCCTAGATTTGACGTGAAGGAAAATATTTCACAACCAAAACACACACACACGAGAAACATTTTCATCTAACAGTCCTTTCAGAACAGGACATTACGGGTATTCTCGAAGTACTCTCACCACCCGTATTGAATTACGGTGGTTTTAGATTTAAAATCCATTAATTAAGTAGATTTTTCTTGGATCTTGTACGAAAAATTTACCAATAAATTACTTCATAATACTTGATTTTGTGTAAACTTTGAAGTAAATTGAATAAATAGTTTTTTAGTAATAATTTTTTTAACATTTCACTAGGCGTCCGTTTTGATTCGACTTTTTACAAAAATGTTACCAGGTCATCCCCATGTGACCTTTAATTTTTGACCAAAATTTGAAGTCAATCGGGTAAATAGTTTTTTTAGCTTTAACGCGAAAAGTCAGACTAATAATCGAGAAAACATGTTTTTCGTCACCTAGGGACTTTGAAATATAAAGACCTGAAAAAAATTTGGAAGGTGATTTTTTCACGATTACAATACTTTCCTTGTACGAGAGAAGTAAAAATGTTTTGCCTATATGTGTTCTATATGCTTTTATACACTAAACGGGCGAAAATCACATTATTATAGAAAATGACTTGGAACTTCAGACAAAAATGAAATATGGCGTTTGTCTTTAAAAACTGAGCTTCCCTTAAATAAAAAAAAAAATTAGTCAGTTATTCAATTACCAAAAAGATAAAATTTTTGAAAGAAAAAACTATTTAACACAAAATAATACTGACTTTCCTATAATCTACACGCCCAAAGACACCATATATTTACTTTAGAGTTCAAAAAGAAAATGCGGTTTGAGATGTTCCAAGTCACTATGACATCCGGACTTTAGCGGCCACCATATCTTTTAGCAGTTATTTTTGGAACGTTCTGTATAACTTATCTTATACAAATTATTTTTTTTAATTGGAAATAATCTCAACAACTATTTTCAACTTCTAAAGATTAAGTACTGCAAATGCGTAAAACGTCATTTTAAATACAATGTAACAAATAATAATATTGGCCAACTCAATATTACCAGGGCGGGAGTAATGAACTATGGGGCCTGGGGCATTAGGTATTTAGTGGCACCTGAACATGCGACTAATGACATAAAAAAAGTCCTCCGCCGATGGGGCCCTAGATATTTAAGTCATTCAGTAAATGGAGGCCTCAAAGCCATGCAAGGAGTCCTTTGCCAATAACTGATGACTAAAAAACGGTCCTCAGATTTATACTCTACTCATGTGGACCTAGAGATTTAAGTCTTTCAGTCATTGGGGACCTCTAAGCCGTGCGAGGTTTTTAGAGGAGTATTTTGAGAAAAACTGCTGGGACTAAAAAAATACCATAAGTGACAAATAATGACTTCAAAAACTTATAAGCTACTGTTCCCCCCTTTGCCCATACCTCGCGGGGCTCCCGCTACATGTGAGCCCTACAGTAATTCAATTCAACTCTGTGCTGGGTCTTCTATCTATCTTTAATCGAGAACTGAATAATACAATAATTTCGAATTTCTCTGAGCTAACCCTTGTAATTTTAACTATCGACACTTATTTTCCCTTATTAAGTTTTTGAAAGAAAAGTAGGATAACAGAATGTTTTATATCTTACCATATACCCTCACAATATTCAAATGCTTTTTACGTTAAAGATTATACGTACGAACTTAGTAAGTATTTAATTTAAATGTGTACCGGGTGACAAGTTATGAAGTAACACGCCCTTTAACTTTTTAACTATTTATAGCACATAACAAGCAAAAATACTACCTTATAGGAAATTTCCCGTAGAATCCAAATCCTTACAAGGATTTTTTTTTAAAAGTAAAATATACAGGGTGGAGCGAATACACTTTTTAAATGGAACACCCTGTATTTTTTACTGGTGTTGGAAATATCATTAAAAGCGCTTTTCAAAAATACCTCATTTGATACCATTATCTTCAAAACTTTTTGAAATATACCCATCTAATCTAAAAATAATCGATTTTTTATTACTTACAGATATAGCAAAAAACAAAGAAATAATCAACGAAAATATTTTTTCTTCATAAAATTAAGTAAAAAAGTGAACTGAAAACTTAAATTAATCGCTTTAAACATTTTCGGCCTGGTTGCGTATGCATCTTGGTAAATAGTTGGCAAGTGACGGTTTAATGCATTTTCTATAAAATGTTTGTTCTTTCCGTTTAGAATTTCTATTTCTTGTCTTATAAAAAGTTTTATGTTTTCGGAATTATCCAAATTATGTTGGTATATTTGATTTTTAAGATACTCCCATAGAAAATTATCCAAGGGCGTCAAGTCGGGGCTATTGGCCGGTCAAGGAATTGTTCCGTAACTCCCGATCCATTCATCATAATTGGCGTGTAAATAATTTCGCACTTGTATGGTTGCGTGAGGAGGGACGCCATCGTGCTGAAAAAATATTCTATGATGGTATTTAAGAATTGATTTTATACTTACTCGGTCAGGTTGCGGTAAAAAAATATGGTCCTACAATTCTATCACCAAGTATTCCACACCACAAATTTACTGTTACCCTTCCTTGAAACTTAATTTCTGTTACAAATTGTATAAACAACTTGTGGAAAAGCTGGATTCATCAGTCCATAGAATATTTTTGAAAAAATCTCTATCATTTTGAAGTCGGTTTAGGATAAAAATCACAGAATTACGCACGCTTTCTCGCGAAAATCTTATTCCTTGATCAAAACGTTCTAGAGGGTTGTGGGATCCTAATCTTACTGATCTTCTCGGATTTTCTATGTATAATAAAAAGATATCTAGTTCGTTCTCGTCATGGTCACAGTTTCTACTCTCTTTCTTTGCAAATTTTCAAATCTTGTAAAATGAGAATGAATGCTTTTGATGGTTTTTCTTCTGGGAATATTTTCATTGGGATGTCTTTCCTTTAAGTTTTTAATATACACAAAAACGTCATGTTTTGATTTCTAAAGCCTACTTTTTGTTAGCAGTAAATTAATTAATAAACATGTTTTTAGTTTTAAAAGCGTATATTAAAGACAAAAGTATTAAATGGTGTATTTTTAAAAAGCTCGTTTAATGATCTTTCCAACACCAGTAAAAAATACAGGGTGTTCCATTTAAAAAGTATACTTCTCGTTCCACCCTGTATATTTTAATTTTTTAAAATAATCCGAGTGCTGATTCGAAATCTACGAGAAATTTTCTATAAGGTAGTAATTTTGTTTCTGATGTGCCATAAATAGTAAAAAAGTTAAGTGTTACTTTACAACTTGTCAGCCGGTACAGAAATATATAATTTGAGGAAACAAAAAGCCATTCAAACATTTTAGTGGAACTGCATTTTTTTAACTAGCGCTCGAACTATCGACATAAAATGTCGAGTGTAAATTATTAAGGCAATTCTAATTAGCATTGTACAAGTCTTAACATACAATAAAACCACAGTAAATCCGTGCAATTAGCACAATTCAAAAGATGCTTCAGCGCATACTTGAGACATTTCTTAGCAATTATCTAGGAACAGGTGGACGAAAGACCTGCGTTCCGAATTAGATTCCCTGCAGAGAAGTAAGTGTACAACGGTAGCAATATTTTTACAGAATGTTTATCTTGCTTGGGCAAACAATTATTATTTATACTTGTTAAACGGTAAAACGTATGTATTATTTGGTACTGTGCTGCTGACTGCTATCTGATTTGCTTTGTTAAACAACTTTACTATTTTTAAGTTTTCGTACTATAATAGGACCTATTATAAAATACCAAAATTTATTTCCTGAAAAAAAAAATGGAATATTATTAATTGGCCAGTTATTTCTTTTCGATGTGGTATTAAAATAAATTCCCGTGTCTCACTTTGTTAAGTACATGTTAACATTGTTTACAAATCAAGTTAAAATCAATTTGAACGTTAGTGAAGTTAAGGAAATTCTACATGTTTTTGATGATTTGTACACAGTGTTTCACATAAAAGTACCGACTATGCTATCTGGAAATCCGTAATAGATACAAAAAAGTTCTTTTAAAATATAATGTTACCATGCATACAGGGTGACCCAATTTTGCTGGGACGATATCAACTATAAAATTTTAAATGGAACACCCTGTATTTTTGTCCATTGTTTGATTCCTTGTCAAAAATAAACATATATTACCAATTTAAACTATAGTCGATTTCTGCGTAGTTTCTGAGTTAATTTAGGTTAGTGTCATTTTTTCAAAACTGGAGCTTTTTTTGGACGTTTGTGTGGCAATTTCCAGTTTATAAAGCATCAATGCATATACGGAATACAATATTTTTCTCCGCACATATACAGGGTGGACATACATCGAAATCAATCTTGCACCTTTTTAAAGTGAAAAAAAAAGTTTTTTTTAATAGAACACCCACTATATTTTTATTTATGCAAATGATTATAATAATACCTATTTTTTCATATATCTATATATATATATATATATATATATATATATATATATATATATATATATATATATATATATATACATATATACATGCTTGTGTTTCTTGGGTATAGGTTTTTTTTCGGTGAAATGAAATTATGCTATTTTCTTGACATTTCTCCCGTCCTAGCAGGCTTTTCCAATTTTTTTTAAATTATTTTTCATGGCAATCTACAAGTATTTAAAAAATGTAGTATTTAAAATACACAGATTTTCAAAATACTTAGTGGAACATGTACATTAACATATTCTTAGTAAGATATTAAAATTTAGCTATATACAAGTAAAAATGAACACAAAATAAAAGACAAACACGAAAATTAGTACGTACCTCGGAAATTGTTATTACATTATCCATATATATGTTTATGTTTATACTTCTGTGCTCTCTGGGCGACTAATTTTTTACATTACCATACGCCTAAGAAATACGTTTTTTTGTTCCTTGTTTATTAATAAAATTAAAAAATCTTGAATTACTGATTCTATTTATAGATTAAATTAATAAAAAACGAACAAAAAACGTATTTCTTAGGAGTATGGTAATGTAAAAAATTAGTTGCCCAGAGAGCACAGAAGTATAAACATAAACATATATATGCATAATGTAATAACAATTTCCGAGCATATATATATATATATATATATATATATATATATATGTTGATTTTTACTCCTTCACGGATGGAAAAATACAATGTGTTTTCATTCCGGGTGTACATCCGTTCACTACTGTCGTTCTGAAAAGAACAGTTTTGCTGACGTTTCGCCAAAATCACATTTGGCATTTTCGAAGCTTTCTTTCTCGCGTCCGAATAGAGACTCAAGTCTCTATTCTCTATTTAAATATATATATATATATATATATATATATATATATATATAATAAATAAAATAGTTAGACATTAAAAACGTTTTCTTGTATCGGTGTTTACTTGTTCTATTTAAAAAAATGGCCTGTTATTAACTGTTACATTGAAAATAATAAGACCAGCATTTGATTTAAGAGAGGATCGCCGAATATTTCCCATGGTAAGGATACCAAACAAGAAGGGAAAAGGGAAAAAGCCCGTTCAGTCTGAAGATTTTCAAATGGAGATTTTATTTTATTTCATTGAATATCCCACCAACTCTTAAAGAGATGCACAAAGAGTTTAATTTTTCCTTGACCAGCATGAATCGAGTATTAAAAGAAAACAAAATGTCCCCATATAAGTTTTTTCAGTTCAATTTTTAAGTGAAGCTGATTATCAGCAACTTAAAAGGCAATGACACCAAAGTGTTAAAGTGGTGTGGTATTAAAAATGACCGCGTAATAGGAGCTGGGTTTTTTGACCACTATTTGAAGCGTTTTTAAACCTTTTAAGAAATCAGATTATGGGAAGACTCAATGATCTTCCGGAACATAGTCGTGTGGACATGGTATATTAACAAAATAATGCTCCATACTACTTTGAAGAAGATATATGAACATTTTTAAACCAGCAATATAATTTAAGTATATATAGTAATGGTGAGATTCCATGGCCGCCGCGAAATCCCGGTTTGGCACCCGCAGATTATTTTTTATGGGGCACACTTAGAGATAGATTGTATAAAAATCCAAACAATTATTCCGTGAATCAATTAAAACAAAAAATTCGTGAATAAATTATTAGTCTTAATAATAGTGACGTCGTCCAAAATGCTGTGACAAACATTCAAGTGCGATATACACTGTCCAGCACTAGATTTATAGCCGAAAAAACAGTATGTGGGAAATCAATTATAAAGTCATTTATTTTAATTTTTTTCTGTCTTTCTATTTCCACGTAATCTGTTGTTATATGTTGATAGCTATGTAACTCAAGAAGTTTGTTTCTAATATTAATATTCAATAATGGTTTTAAATTTAAATTTTAGTAGTAAGTAAATATAGAATAAAATTAGGACTATAGTTACGCAAAATGGAAATATTATCCATTCCATTCCTTTCCATATATATATATATATATATATATATATATATATATATATATATATATATATATATATATATATATATATATATATATATATATATATATGTAGGAATTCTCTCGGGTATTTGGTTCTATGTAATGTAGAGAAACACTATACTAGTTTCATAATTGTTTTAATTACTGACGTTTCGGCCACTTCGGCCTTTTTCAAAGCATCTTGTAAACTAAAAGTAGGAAAAAATTTTTATAAATATTATAATTTACATTTTAAATAAACATGATGCTAAGTTATAAGTTTTAACAATTTGTGTTGTCCAAATTACAGTATGTCTTTTGTGTTGTAAAACTTCTATGTTTCTGTTTTAGGTAAGCCATTTTATTTTTTAAACATTAATTGACAGATGTATAAGAAAAAAAATTTTTTCCTACTTTTAGTTTACAAGATGCTTTGAAAAAGGCCGAAGTGGCCGAAACGTCAGTAATTAAAACAATTATGAAAGTAGTATAGTGTTTCTCTATATTACATAGAACCAAATACCCGAGAAAATTCCTACAAACATACATTTGTGGTTCAAGAACTATTCGTTTTAACTATATATATATATATATATATATATATATATATATATAATATTTCCATTTTGCTTAACTATGAATTTATATATATATATATATATATATATATATATATATATATATATATATATATATATATATATATATATATATATATATATATATATATAAGAACAAGTAGGTATTTTTATCATCATATGCATAAATAAAAACATAGTGGGTGTTCTATTTAAAAAAATTGGCTTTTCACTTAAAAAAGGTGCAAGATTAATTTCGTAGTATGTCCACCCTGTATAGGCGTGAACAAAAATTTTGTATTCCGTATATGCACTGATGCTTTATAAACTTGAAATTACCACCCAAACTTATAACTTATGTTTATTTTTAACAAGAAATCAAATAATGAACAAAAATACAGGGTGACCCATTAAAAATTTTATAGTTGATGTCGTCTCAGCAAAATTGAGACACTGTGTATACATAGAAACATTACATTTTAAAAGAACCTCAAATTTAAAGAAACATTTGTATGAAATTTAGGATCTAAAAGGTGAAAATAATTTTAGGTATCCTCTGAGACGACAGCCTTTTGCCACAATATTTTCAAGACTGAAAAAAAATTTGAATGATTATGGAGCGTTTATTCAGCCACGACCAAATCATATAATAAAGAAAATCGCGAAAATGATGAAACCAACGTCGTGGCCTATATCGAGGCGAATCATTCAGTTTCATGTAGAGCTATTGAAGTTGGAGTCGGTGTTATTAAGTCTAAAGCGCAGACAATATTCGTCGATTAAATTTTTGCAATTGCTTTCAACTAAAAGTTAGAGAAAATGTAAATTTTGCAAGGATGGTTATATGGTCTGATGAAGCACACTTCTCAAGTGCTGGTATTTTTAATCGACATACTGGCATCAGGAAAATAAACATTTAGTATTTGGGCGGGAGCAACAAGGTCGATTTCGCTTTAGTGATGCATGCTATATTTTGGGCACACAACTCGTTTATCGAATATATGAAGGAGGTCGTTACCTAGAAATATTGCAGGAGGTAATACCGGAGTTGTTGGATAACGTTCCTCTGGCGCATTTAGATAATATACTCTTTCAGCAAGATGGCGCACCTGCACATAATTTTAATTTAGTACGCCCGTTTTTGGAAAATCAATTTTCTCAAATGTGGATAGACACTATACAAGATAAGGTTTATAAAACTTGCCACCGAACAGTGGAAGAACTGCATGAAGCTACCGAAACAGCATTTCGAGATTTAGAAGGGCGATCAATCATATTATTAAATGCTCTTAATCGAATTTCAAAACTGACTGAATTATGTGTTAGAGAAAACGGAAATCATTTTCAGCAATTCTTGTAAATAATAAATAAGAAGTAAACTAAATCATTAAATATTGGTTTTGCTATTAAAGCTATATTTTAAAAAGTTTATGTTGAATTGTTAAATTATTGAGTTGTTATGTTAAAATTGGGCAATTTAAATTGTTAAATTGTTCAAATGTCATGTCGAAATTGTTAAATTTAAATATTTGAAATGTTGAGTTGAATTGTTATATACTTGTTACTTGTTTTTGATGTTTTCTTAAAATTGTTATTGATGTTTGGTAATATATTTATATTACTTAAAAATTTAGTATAAAATCTTAATTGAAACTTCAATTTAAGGTATCTATCTACTTAGATCTAGGTAGTGGAATAGATACAGCAAATGTTTTTCATGGCTATCTGGGAGATTTTAGAAAAAAATATTTAAAAATGTAAATTTTAGGCCAACGGATACAGATAAATACTACAAATTATATATTTGAAAAGCTAAAAAAAACCCTATCGAACTGTCAACCAACATACAGGGTGTCTTATGTAAAAAAGCATAATATTGGTAAATAACTCAAAAACTGCGTAATAAGCAGTTTTTACCTTTTTGATATCTCAAAATGCAGTATTTTCAAAATCACCCTGTATCTCAGAAACGAAGCGGGCTGAGAAATTTTTGTTTACGGCATCTTTAATTTCACAAAAATCGAGCACAGTGTTGCGAAAACCGCAAGTCTCTATCTTTTTAAATAGCCGAGATATCCTGTAAAAGCATCGAAATTTGGACACCTTGTACTTTAATACGGTTCTTAAAATGAACTTGAAAATTTTAATACTAAACGATTTACTGACATTACGTAGGTATTTAATTCCTCTAAACTTACTCCCAACTTCCGAAACCATGAAATTTCAATTTCTTCTAAAGAAATCAGTGTCATCATAAAGAAAGTCATTATTTTTATCTCTCGTGGAAATTTAAATGTTTTGGTCACGGAATAAATCAACCCTAATCTCACGCCCATCGGAGTGTAAGATTACATCAAGAGGTATCTGTTTGCCTTTTCCCGTGCGAGCGGTCTCGGTCTTTTAGAATGATCCGTCCCTTTCAGAACAAGTGATGCATAATATTTTTGAGAATGGTGACGAATGTATTTCTTATTTACAGGTTCTATAAAATTATGTCATAAACCTTGAGCGATGATAAGCTTAATATTGACAGAAAAACGTAGGCTAATATATAATTTGAACCTTTGATTTGTATACTGTTTTTATTTTCTTATTTTAAATTTTTCAATATGTTTAATAAATGGCTGTATCACATGATATTGCACGTAACTAATTTTTAATAGATGCAGATTTTAGGACCACACACAAACCTTATGGCAAACCGGCTTTAGTGAATTTTGCTGAATTTTTCATGTTAGATATACTTATATTTTATATTACTGAACAAAATACACTAGGAGCACGACATAATTTTACGAGACGTTTTGAAAATATACCTCTCCGAATGGTTCCTATTTTAGAGAAGCTTAATAGAGCAAAACATAGATAAAATATTAGTTTTAAGCTCATATACCAGCAACATTTACGGATAATTTTGTTTTACTCTTTAAATATGGATAAAATATATTTGGAGAAATTTTAATCTAACATATACAGGATGTTGGATCAAAAAATAAATGTTTAATGTTGTACAAGTGTTGTTAATGTTTCTTGTGAAAAAAAAATATAATTTTCGCGTTGAAAAACGTTAATTTAATTTTTGTACAGGTCAGCCGTTTAAACTTGCGTTATTTACAGTTCAAGAAAAAGATTCAATGGATCAGACAGTTCTGTAATTCATGGCTGACCCGTTAGCTGTTGCCGATGAAAGAAAACTTAAATATGCAAGATACTGAATTACGAAAAGAGTATTCGGAGAAGATATTTAAAGATTTTTTTATACGGGGTATAGGGTGCAACTTAATTTCGATTTTGTCTAAACATTTTTTATATAACTAATTATTTTCCAACATTCATTTGTTTATGTAGATTAAGGTTTACGAATTTAAATGTTTAGATGCTCTAAAATATAAACGTCTGGACGTAAAGCAAATCGAACTTTTTTTATGGAATCAACTTTCACCCTCACCGAAAATTAACATACATAATAACCAGATATATTACTTGATAATATGGAAAATTAGTACCACGAGATGGGCCATAAAAATATCTATATAAGGCGTTTACATTTTATGGTTTCTCAAAGCATATCATTTTTTTTAAATGACAGTTGAAGTTTGGTTAGATTATATAAAAAAATGCTTAAAATAAATCAGTAAATTCCTTAAAATAACGTGATTATTTAAAAATCTGGAGTTGCATCTTATACCGCGTTCTTAAAACATCTTGTATAAAAATACATATACTTAGAAAAAGACACACCAAGTATCTTTTGTATTTAAAATTTTCTTTTTAACGGAAATACTTGTGTGTGATACCTTATGACGGACTTTTAACATATTTACAAAGAACTTTATTTTAAAATGATAAGCTATTAAAATTATATGTCAGGCTTTGTAGTCATATTATTTTTTATTCCTTCCTTAGCCTGTATAAAATATTCAATCACAACACAGATTGTACCAAGTCTTCATATTCAACCTCAGGATCAGTTACTTTTCCTTGATACTCGACGTTACAATTAACTTCAGCTGACTTGGATAAAAAATGGTTTGATTAATCCATATTGGACGAAGATTGGTTATAATTCAAACTTGCGTATTTCTGATATATATATATATATATATATATATATATATATATATATATATATATATATATATATATATATATATATATATATATATATCTATTTCCATTACGATATTTTATATTATAATTGTAACGATTTTGCGATACAATGATAGCACGTTCCCAACACCTAATCTTTATTCGCTTAAACAAAACATGTGGAAGTACGTTCACAGGAGTACATTTTTGACTATTTTGATCAGACGTTCTTTTTTGATCTTGTTGGCTTCTAAGTCACTTCTTTCTGGTGTCTTACAAGTCAACATCTTTAAATAAAAGCACTTTCTTATACAATATTAGTGGAGTTTTGATACTTCATGAATTGGCTGAGAATGGTAAACCATCAGCTTTTGCAGTATTGTTGTAGTAGCTAAGAATAGCCAAAAATAAATCTTTATTATTTGAATATTAAACCACAATTTAATCAATTCTGTTATTTGCCAAATATTGTTATTTGTTAAATCGAATAATTTAGTTAGGCTGTCCAATCCTAAACTTCTAAATATTAAAACTGATTCTTGCAAAGTTACACCAGTGTAAAATAATTTCTTCAGTTTTCTTGTTAGTAATTCCTAAAATAAGTCTGGTAACAACATTTCTATATTTTTAGTTTTTAGTTCAGTGAGGAATTGATGAAAATGTCTAAGTTGCTTAGAATAAACTAAAATGATGTAATACGAGATTTTTATTGAATTACAATAAATTGTCATTTTTTTTAATTATGACAAATTTATTTTCTTCGTTACGTTTCATATTCAAAGGTACTGAATATATGTAAGCCTTCATCTCCGATTTAATTTAAGAGAACGGATATCCTCACATTTTTATCTTTCTTTTCAGCCCTTCTGGCTTCCCTGTATACGTTTAGTTTCTGCGTCCACAACTTCCAGTTTTGGGAGATGTTTTTAATATATTTGCACAAAAAAAGAGTTTTATATTAAAATGACTAGTTAATAAATAATTATTTTCCTAACAAGTGCGCAGAGTGTTATTTTATCGTACGCGAAAACAGCTATGCTTTAAGTGCAGTAATGACACTTTGCGCACGTGTTAGGAACAATATTTTTTCTAGGAGCGTCTATATTACAACGAAAATAAAAGCAATTAGTATACACATTATGTTTGAAGACTATTTAATGCAACTTGAAATATGTAACAAAAATTAACTACTTGTTATTAATATTTAGAACAAAAGAACAATTACTTTTACAAATTGATTGTAGACCTCGTAATTTCATTCAATGGGTGGCTTGGGAGCGCTTATGGTTCGGTTGGATGAGGGTTGAATTAACTTAGGAGACCAGTTATTCAAGGCTAATATTTTATTCGACATGTCCTTTTTTTATTTGCGAAATCATCTATGTAATCGAACTATGTCCCGTGTATTATTCTGGATTTTTTGAGTTGTAGATATGCAGCTATTCCTGAAGGCATTTTTCCAACTGAATTTATTTCAACATGTTGTGTACTGCACACTCCTTTTTTATTCTGGACAAGAAACCGAATGTGCTGAGTACATGTTTTGGCAAACTTACATATTTTCGATACAGTTGTAAATAATATCCCTTATTTGTTTCAACGGATACTACAAACATTCTTGAAGTGTTATTTTTGCTGTCAGGAAAGTGTTATTTTTGCTGTCAGGAATTTTGATGATTATTAAATTTCTTTTATCCTCTATGTCAGCAATTGTCATCTTTGAAAGCTTTCCTCTCCTACAAGCACCGGCCAACTCAAAAAATAGTAGCTACTTTTATTAAAAGATAAATTTCATTAGGGGCCTCTTTACTGAATCTTGAAACTTCAATTTTATCGAAAATGGCTTTGGCTTTTTTTGGATTGTATCCAACATTTTTCTTCTTTATCAATGATGTTAGCTAGAAATATAGGCTTAAATCCTTGTTTCTTTTTACTTTAAGGACTCTTTTTACCATGGAGTAGTTACTCCATAAAGTGTTTGGCTGCAATGTTTTTTGCAAGTCCGCAAAATAGGCCAGAAACACCTCCTCCTTGTTCCCTTGTTCTAGCACCAGTTTTCAAAATTCTTGTACTATTTTTCATATTTTTCTTGAGATTTTGCTGGCAAATTTAAACTCGTAATATTTGCATCCTCCAGAATAGAATCTGGTAACTCGTCATCAGAGCAATTACGTCTCAAATTTAACAATGCCTCTATTGTTGCTTCACGTTTTACTCATTTACTATCCTACAGGAAACTTAACAGCTTAAACAAAATAAGCTGAAATATCGGGAATTACGCATACATTTAGGTGAAGTATAATAAACTAAATTTGCTACGGCTTCTCATTTCGCATAAAATAGCCTATTGTTACTAAAATACTTCTGTCATACTTTGAGCTTTTTGAGTAGTTTTACTTGTATTAATTTGCGCACGCCGTGCGGAAAAGTATTACTTTACGCCCGCTCGTAGAAAAAATATAGATTAATCTACTTCAAAGTAATACCTCTGATTCTTGCAGGTATCTCGATAGGTCCATGTTGAGGTAGGGGTAGATGCTACTGGTACAAACGTACTATCTACTAGGTACAAATTGCAAATAACCAACGGGCTATCCGATAATTACACACTACATCGACAACAGTTTTTTTTTAATGGCAAACAAATTAAGTATATGTAAAATTTCTCAACGTGAAAAGTATGATGAAAATGATGTGTACGTATTTACTATTTTCTGTGTAAAATTACATTATTGCAAAACAAAAAGTATAAAATTTTCTGAGGGAACTGTATAATGTTATACGGTGAGGCGAAGAACGTTTAATATTTGAAGAACGCCGACATGCGTCGTTCTTCAAATATTAAAACGTGAATTCGCACTTCGCTTATATAATTATTATCTATGATTCGCACTTCACGTTACTTTTTTATAGAGCGGGGTAGTGCCTCCACTGTCCTTATTGTATCGCTACATAGTTTTTAATAGGCTATCATCCTTTTAGGTACTAACCACACTCAACGTTGCTGCGGTTTAATAGTCATGGGCCAAAGTAAATCAACTCCAGAATGAATTCTATATATTTTTTAAATAACAAATATTTTCGATTGATTGATTTGATTGAAAACATCCCTATTAAATAACGTACCGATGGATCAACTAGTAAATTACAAGACATAATATAAGCCTCGGGTTTAACGAATTTGTTTAGGCATAACGATCTGGCTACCAGATGCTTCAAAGCACATCTTTAAAATCATAATAATAGCTACACTGGCCATTTTCCTAGAAAATTATTGACAAAACGTGCGTAGTAAATATTCTTCTTCATTATCGAATTACTGTGTAGAGCATATTTTATACTTTTTTCACACTAAAAGGTATCTTTGGTCAACGTTTACCGAATAATTTATGTCTTATTAGGTAAATTTTCGTGTTATTCTCTAGCAGCATCCTCGATATCCGACTTATACGTCAAAAAAACAAAGGATAAATTGCACACTGTCAAAACAATTTTTTCTTTATGCAACAAATTTTAAACTGCAGATATACATCCAAAAATAATAACAAAAGTAAAACCGACTTAAACAATTAAATCCATCTTAAAAATTAATTTTTTTAAACCAAGCAGACAAATACCGAATAAACCAAAGACCTCAAAAAATAAGCAGTGACATTTTGAGTAACTGGATGTTTAATATTAGAAGTATGGTTTGCATATTAACTCATTTTAATAGTTTGAACGCCCACTTCAAAAAGTCAGATTTTCAAACTGGGTTAAAATGTATTATTTTTACTTTTCAGTTCTTTTTTTGAAGTCGGTTGTATTCTTGTAGTTTTATTGCGCCTTTGTAATTCCTATATATCCGAAGTTTTTTTGTAAAGGTAATGTTCAAACTTATTAGGGCGTAAAGCCTGATTAAAATTAATAATTATATGCCTACCTTTCTATAGTCCCAAAGAGCTACGTATACTTCAAATGGTATTAAAAAATCTGCCATGGAATTCTGGGTTACAATTTAAAACCTCTCTAAAAAGTAAACAAGCAGGGGCTGATCCAAAATTATCTAAGAGGGGAGAGGGGCACTTAAAACCAAGGTAAATAATGATTATTCTTGCCACAAAAATGCAACAAAAATGACAAAGTCCAAACATTTGTTATTTAACTAAATTATAAATATTTATATCAGAGTATAAAAATAATGTAATTGTTGCTACTAATATAAAACTCTAAAGGTAAATATAAATAATAATTTACTAACTGAGAAACGAATAAGAATTGTATTTTTTATTGAACTTTTTGTCACAAATGAACGTTGCTTCCCCTTAGAATATACAATAAACAAGTACTGTGCTGTAAATACGGTAACTAATAATTTAATTACCAAAAATTAAATTATTAGTAAAGTAGACGTTCGTATCCCTAAATCCCCGAAATTAAGTCCCTAAATCCTCCATATTAAACACCAAATTTTAGTAATTTAATATTATTCACATTTATTAAGATTATTACATTATATTGTCAGTGTCTGATCTTGTTGTTGAAAATGTTTAAAAAACAAATCATTTAGCTGATAGTGTCCAATCAGAATTCCTGTTAAAAAATCAGTAAATTTCCTTTACCCGGAACTTCCCTCGTTATGAATCTTTCTTTTTATTAGAAACAGTGAAATGTGATCCAATTTAGATCACCACACAGTCGTTTAGTAGCACATATATACTATCTTTTCAAAAAATTTTAGTGGGCGCCATTTTGTTCCATCATATTGGATTCCACCAATATCTTATCAGTTTCTGTCTATGCATAATTTAAAACAAATTTTTTACATTGACAGATACCGCCATATTGTTACGTCATGTTGAATTCGTACCAATTTATCCTTATATTACATTCAATTGAGTAAGGTTTTTTGCGTTAATTTAAAAAATATATATATTTGCTCCGTTTTCTTGAATTCGTACCACAACTTTAACAGTTTATCTCTATATATCTTACTTTATGCTTGCAAACATTTTGAAATTAACTTAATGAATAATTCTTTCAGGCCAATTTTTTAAATATTTTATTAGGCCGACATTTTGTTTTGCTATCCTATATTCATACCAATATGTTACAAATTCATTCCTATGTAACACTTGTTTTTTTGTGTAAAATTTGAAGAAATTGGTTAATTAGTTTTTTTGGTAATATTTTTCTAACATTTCACAGGGGGCGATCATGTTCCGGCATATTCGATTTTTACCAAAATATTAACAGGTCATCCCCATATAAACTTTAATTTTCGCCTAAAATTTGAACTTATTCTGATGAGCAGTTTTTAAGCTATGCCGTGAAATGACAGACAGGCGAACCGACGGAATTGATAAAAATATTTTTTGGCATCTAAAGGTTCTAAAACCTGAAAATATGTAACACCCAAGAGGGTGATTTTTTCACCATGACAATAATTTTATTTGCCCCCGTTTGTTCCGCCATCTTTAATTATTACCACAGTTTTATTAGTTCTTCTCTGTACCACAATTAGATATGGCACATAATTTGAAATCAGTCCATTAAGACTTAATTTTTTCATTTTAAATTTTTAAATCTTATTATGTCGTCATTTTGGATTCGCACCAAAATTTTACGAGTTGATTCCTACATAATACCTGATTTTTATGTAATATTGGAGATAAACTGGATAAGCAGTTTTTTGGCAATATTTCACAGGCCGACATTTCGTTTGCCATATTGGATTTTTACCAAAATATTACTAGGCGATTCCCATATGACCCTTAATTTTTGACCAAAATTTGTAGTCAATCATGAAAGTAGTTTTTTAGCTATGCCGCAAACAAGCGGATCGACAGACAGACCGACGGAATTGAGATAACATGTTTTTCGGCAACTAGAGGCCCTGAAACCTAAATATCTAAAAAAATGTCGCTTTTACGAGGGAAGTTCCGCCATCCTGAATTCGTACTACAACTTGGCTAGTTTAATTCTACATCCCACCTAATATTCGCCCAAAATTTGAAAATATTCTAGTAGTAGTTTTTTCAGGTTGATTTTTTTAACAATTTTATTAGACCGCCATTTTGTTTTGCTACCTTATATTCATACCAAAACGTTATCAGTTCATTTCTATATAATACTTGTTTTTTCTACAAAACTTGAGGAAATTGGATAATTAATTTTTTTAGTACTATTTTTTTAACGTTTTACTTTTGTTAACGTATTTTTTTTACTATAATTTGAAGTGAATCTAATGAGCAGTTTTAAAGCTATGCCGCGAACTAACGGACAGCCAGACAAACCGACAAACGCACCGACGGAATTGATGAAACATACTTTTAGGCATCTAGGGATGCTAAAACCTGAAAATACGGAAAACCCGAGAGGGCGATTTTTACACGATTACAAATATTTTATTTGTAATCGTGTATTTTGTTCCACCATATTGAATTAGTAGGTACCACAGTTCTACTAGTTCATTTCTATACCACAGTTAGTTATGGCAAACAGTTTGAAATCAGTCCTTAAGTAGTTTTTTCAGACTGAATTTTTAAATATTTTATTAAGCCGCCATTTTGTTCCGCCATCTTAGATCAAAATTTTACCAGTGGATTCCTACATAATACTTGATTTTTTGCCAAATTTTAGATAAATTGTTTAAATAGTTTTTTTGTAATAATTAATGTAATATTTCACTAGGCCATCATTTTATTTTGCCATATTGGATTTTGACCAAAATATTGCCATGTCATCCCCATATAACCCTTAATTTTTGACCAAAATTTGAAGTCAATCGCGTAAGCTACGATGGAAGTAAAAAAGTAGAATCAGATACGTCACTTACTGGGGGATATTAGGAAGCAGAACTCATTGTGGATGTTTTATTTAATGATTTAGATCATTGCTACAAATGACAATAATGAGAAGACAAATTTTACAAAATAATAATTTCAGATGTTTACTCAGCAAGTTCAAGTAAGTTTTTTACTTGAAAGTGACCATACGATAAGTATATCAGGTCATAAGTATTTAGAGTGACCGCATTCTAAATTCGCAGCTTCTGGGTTGTCTTTGCACTGGGAATGTACTTAAGCCAAAAATTGGGGTGTACCCCGTCTCGGTACAATATATTCTGTCAGTTTTATGATACCTTGTCGGTCTAATTATAATGACGCATCTTGGCACCAATATTGAAAATACACAGTTTGACTGTTGGAGAAATAGAGATTGCATTACTATGAAATTTATTCTTCTATGGTAATCTCTAACATGTGTTTCTGCCTTATTAGATCTCTTTTTGCCGAATTATTCACGAATTTGGCTAAGAATTTCACCGGTAACTGAGCAGACTACACGATAAGCCTTGTCGGGTTACATTCCAGGTCGCGTTTTCTTTTTTTGGAAAAATTATCAAAAAAGTTAACTTTTTCACTTTTTATTATTGTCATATATTTTTGAAGGAAGAATTTTTCGCAAAGAAAAAATACAAAGCTTTCAGTTTGTCATGAGTTTCTGTATGTGACATTGTTTTGAACGTTATAAGGTTTAATCTTAACATTCTTAAATTGAAGACCTACCTAGTCCAAAATATTATAATCCCTTTTGTCCCTGTCTTCTACCTAATGATTTGTGACCCTTAAATTCAGGTATTATTTTAAGAAGCTTCTGATGTCTAGTCTGCTTCTGTTTTCTTTACACTAAGATTTTAAGATTTCTAGGAGATTTATGACAGACAAAGGACAAACATTGTTAATCTGCATTTTTTTCGAGGTATTTTATTAGATTAATGACGACTATGGACGGGGGAGTCAGCATAAAAATTTCAAAAGAAAATCCAACTTAGTTACTAAATCAGTTTTACCTTTAAAGAAGAGTGATATAGTACGTATATATTACGTACATTATAAATAACAGTTATTTGACATTTACTTAAATATTGTAATTGTGAAAAAAATCACTCTCCAAGGTTTTTAGAGATCCCGCATTCCGAAGGACATGTTCTTCTATTTTCGTCGGTTAGTCGTTTAATCCGTGAGCGGCATAGCTCAAAAACCACGTAACCAATTGACTTAAAATTTCATGTGGACTTATGAGAATAGAATGGTAACGTTTTGGTAAAAGTCCAATATGGTGGCCTTAATAAAATGTAAAAAAAATCTTTATTAAGAAACTATTTATCCAAGAGATCCCAAATTTTGCACAAATAATAGCCGGATGCGACATTGTAAAGCATTTCTCTTTTTGGAAAGGAAATGTTTGAAATTTGTAATTTTTGACGTTCGAAGTGCTCCAGCTCGGAAACGGTACGTCGGGTCGGGGAAATATACTTTTATGGAGTCTATCATAGGGGATAAATGGTCGTTTTTTGGTAAAAACACGATTTGGGTGGGGTTTATAATAAGCCAGCAGTGGCGTCTAATATAAGTACTCTTTTCGAAACCCCAGTACTCAAACTGCAGGTCGCGATGGTTAATTTCTTATTGGATGTCTCGTCTAAAAATTTCGGAAAAGTTCGTTAATGAGCAATATCGGAGCATGGCATGTCCCTTAAAAAAATAAAAAAGAGGGTCAAAAATTGGCTAATTTTGAAGGCATTTTGTCGAAACCCTGACCACCTCGTCAAGGTAAAATGGGGGTTCGATGGGGAATATAAAGGAGATTCAATATACGATGCATATACCTCAGATGCCGAGAAAGCGGTCAAAATTAAAAAAAAACTAAAAATAACTGTTTCTTCCCTTATAATTTTCATACATTTCGCTATTTTTTTGATGAGAAGAGTAATAAGGGGCGGGAATTGTTTATGAGACCCCAAAATTCCCCCGAGGTATTAAAAAACAACGTCGCCAGGATTACTCTCCGGTTTATACAGAGCGTGCGATTTAGAAATAAATTGACAATTTTTTCTTTATATATTCTACTAGTGTTTTGAGTTTGGCCCTGTAGCATCTGAAATGTTAGTCCTAAGCGAATCAGGTAAATACATGATGAAATCTCTAAATTTCCTGTAGAGACTGGAGTGAAATCCAGCTATATCAGTGTTAAGGGTGAATTTTGAGAAATATTTCAATTGTAGCGTGCACGAATTCTATTTACCATTCTTTTACCCTTCGTAAAGTCGTCGGTACCTCCTGGGATAAAAATGATTAAACATATCGAAAATTTAATCTTTTTACTACAAGACATAGATTTACATTTTTTTTTATCCAAAGTCGGAAAATTGGGTAAAATCTAATTTCCAGTAAAAATGCATTCATTTTCCACCTGCTGTTGAATTTACCTTTTTTTTGTCCATAATATTTTTTTCTACCATACAGTAGCCGCCCTAGAGTTATGAAGCAGCCCCCAAAAAACGAAAATATATTTATTGTAAAGCAGTCAAAAAAACGGTGAAACTTTTATCTCTTTCTTTGTTAAACATTTTCTACATTATACAGGGTTGCCCTTGGAAATACAAGAATCCAACATTCAAATATTTTTTATATACATCACGCTTAGCTCTTTTAAAAAATGGTAAAACAGGACATTTTATTTTCTTGTTTTGCATAGAAAGGCAATTTTTTGTATATAGCATCATTCTAAGGAGGTGAAATAGCTCCCTAAAAACGAAGCTGAAATTTAAGGTTTTTGTTTTAAGAGGTGGAAAACGCCAAATCTGTTTTATATTTTGTATAAGTATAGAATTATTTTCGACTATACAGGGTTAATCTAGGGGAGTAAAACAGTATTTTAAAGCGAAAATGTTTTTTTTTATTTTAGAAACTATTAATATTTTTAAAAAATAATAAAGCACTAATATTTTATTATATATTTTTTGCATATCAATTTTAGATCTCCTTATTTAGTGATTTAATAAAAATATATAACATCTAAGGACCGACAAAATGGTTTTAGTTTAATTTTTAAATATTCACTTTGGGTTTTTAAAAATAGAGAGAATGTTTGATGTTTCCGGTATAAATATTTGACAGCTTGTTGCCAAGCTAACATTTAAACGGCACTATTTATTATTTTACATAGTACTTTGGATATACATATTTTTAGATTAAGAACTGATAGCTGTCAAAAATAGCATCATAATATGAGTCTGAACCCCTGCTTTCAAGTCAAGTTGATAAGCTTATTGACAGAATGGCATAAACCACGCCTACTATTTTTGATATTTAGGTATATTAGTTATCAATGTTATTGCTATGAGGCTCAGATTAATTGGAATAATTTACTATACCAACAGGATCATTGATTTCTAATATACTACTTTATTTGGTAGTAAAATTTTCAATTTATATACACCATAATAATATTGCACATATATTTAACAGCTCTTGTTTAATAATTCTTTAAAATTCCATTTCATGGAATAAAATCTTTTTATGGAAGAAAACATAATGACATACATTTTTTATACACTATGTAAATAAAGTTATAAAAAGTAAATAAATAATAATAATATAAAAAATATAAGAATAAATTGAAAACAACATAAAAAATGGATATTGGACTATCGAGTTAATGATTTTATTTGAGTAAATATGTATGGTAAATCTCAACTTAAAGATGAAGAATATATAATCGTTCTAATCTGAATTATTGTTAGATATGTAAATGAAACAGATACAATCTCATAAATTTACAATGGTAACTTCCGGATTGGAAAACAGAATACAAAAATATAGCAAAAGTGGTACAAATATCTACAAAATGTGTTTCCAGAAATAGAAAATAAAAAGAATCGATGAATATCAGATATCAAAGTTTATTGATATAGTTATTTGGCAATAACTTTATAGGTAAATATTATATAAATTGTAATATAAATTCACTTTTCTTGTGGGGTAAGTTTCGGACACTTTGGGAAAAAAACAGGTAAACCCTTTTCCTGGTAATGGCACTTTCCATTCTAGAAAATTGGCATATATTATAATGTATTGTAGAAATATATACACAATCCTGTTATCTATGTGTGGAATTTGTTAGTTTGTTGTTTTTTTTTATTAGGATAAAACGAAAGCTTTTACGGCTTGGGTCAATTAAGAGATCATGGTGCTCGGGATTACACATTCTCAAATTCGAATTATTAGCTTTATTTTATAAGTTCTGGATCTGAATAATGATTAGATGCCTTGTGCAATAAAACGCGGACGTCGGATAGTAATTCCAATTTAACACACTTTATTATATTTTCATTATTCAGATTTTTTTTTTGAAAAATGTATAAATTTTTTTCTAGATTTCGTTGTTGATTTGGATTGTCTGGTTATACCTGCGAAAGGTTTTGTATGTGATTCAAAACTGGCGAAAAAAATTTTCGACTTTTTTTAGGTGATTTAGTAACTTCGCTGCCAATATTCATCCACACAATCCTTATACTACCAATGCGGCCATTGCTGTTTATTTATTCAGCATTGATCATCGTGTGGGTACCTGCTATCCCGCGAACATGCAAAGTGGTCACTGAAGTGATATATTAATCCTCTCATAAATTTGGAAATGATTATGATACCAAAGTCTACTGAATAAATATTTGATTATTCAGTAAACTTTGATGATACCTGCATTTCGATTTTGCCCCCATGGCTTGCGCCATGGTAAATTTGCATTTTTTGACTTCCGCGTGCGGTGAAGACACAGAATGTGTGATAGAACTCGTTTTACGACAACCCAAATAAGAGGTCTAATCTAAAAGGCACCCTGAAAATTATATATATATATATATATATATATATATATATATATATATATATATATATATATATATATATATATATATATATATATATATATATATATATATATATATATATATATATATATATATATATATATATATATTCTTATATAAATGTGCTAATTTTAGAGTCAGTGACACAAACGCCTAAATAAAAAAATCAAATCCATTAACTTTGATTTTGATTTTCCTTGGGTGACGAGAGGTCAGATCGTATTAATAAATTTGCGACTCTAGTGACGAAAAAGCATACGCCGACTATCCTATTACAGAGAAATATCTTCTACTTGTACCTGAAAAACCGACAACAAGACCATTACCAGCCAGTATATACCATCATAGGCCAGTGTGTAGAAGACCCTTTACAAAGTGATATTAAATCTAAAAAGACATTTATATCGGTTAAAATAGCTAAAGGTAAACATAGTGCAGTGGTGGCACTGGCGGTTTTGCTATAAGGAACCTGATTTCAATGTCACTGCCATAGGTTTTACAACCATGCGGTACCTACCAAACTAAAATAATGGGCTAAAGTATACACTATCGCACCGTTGTAGAAAACAATATCGTATGTGATATGTACAACAAATGCTTTTTTACCACATTTGTGCGCAGAACGCATTTGTTTTTTGTAGGAGATCAAAGAGTACCCTAAACTCGGAAAATACTGTTTGGCAGAGAGGGAAGTTGTTTTTTTTCAGTCAATTGGAGACAAAAACTATAAAATAAATATACATGTAGATAGTGTTAATAAGCTTACTAATCCTGCTGCCTTTTATATTAAAAAACGGTACTATAAAAGAACTAATGTTTTAAGATAAAAAGATTTTTGTATGGGAAGCATTATACTTTTTAAAAATAATAATTTAAAAATACATGTTTTGCATTATCCAAATGAATATGTACCGTCAAAAATAAAACGTTTAAATTTGTCATGTGATATAGAGCCAGGTAAAAGTTTTTTTTATACTCGCGCCTAAGAATTTGAAAAGGGCTGAAATGTATTTTAGGTTTTCAATTGAATAAAATTTTAAAACGATTTATATCCATTTTCTTAAATAATTATTTGTGAGTCGATATCTGAATTTTAAAAATTCTACTCTTAAGAGAGGGACCTTATTTTTGCTATGTAGGTGCTCGATAAAAAAAATATTTTTTAAAACCCTTCCCCTAGGAAACTAAAAAGGGTCGAAATTAATTTTTACTTTTTTTCCAAAATACCTGCAGCAAAAATAATTTTCTACAAATAGATTTCTAGATTTTTTTAAAATTCCACCAAAAAGGGGGAGACATTGGGAAACTTCTTTTACAGTTGCTTGCAAATGTAATTATCTAAAATAATCTAAGAGAGTAAAATGTGTTTTTACTTTATTTACAATATTTCTTTAACTTAACGAGATTTCATGACGATTCCTTCGTCGATATGTTTTAAAACTGAATATTTAAAAATCCATTTCCCAGGTTTTCGAAATTTCTCCTGTAAGAGGGTGAACTGTATTTTTTACAGTATCTCTTTAACGTAGTGGGATTTTAAGCCAATTCTTTTTCAACGGCAGTCAAAAATAATTATTTAAAAACAGATTTATGTATTTTTCGAAATTCCACTAGTGAGGAGGTGAAAGGTGTTTATACCTTTTTACAATATCTTTTCAGTTAAATGTGATTTTAAGAGAATTTCTTCGTCAGTGGCTTCCTAAAAAAATATCATCTGAAAATTGTTTCTGGATTTTTCGTCACATATTTTAATTTTTTTGTAAACTCTCTAAATGGGATTTTAAGAGGATTTTATGTCTTTCAAAATTAATAATCTAAAAATGATTTCTGGATTTTTCAAAATTACACTAATGAGTAAAGGACAAATAACATTTTAATTCGATTTGAGTGTTAAAAACTTTTTCAATAGTTACTAAAAACCTATTTCAGAATGTTTTAAGTCTTTATCTATTTAGTTTGAATTTCTCTGCTGAAAATTAATAGTTGTCGCGTGTTCAGACGGCTTGGCAAGTTGAGAATAAAAATATTTTTGTGAAAATAATAAAAGCTATATATGTAGTTAAATTAAAAAAACTGATAGGGCTCATTTTCATATGTTCTAACTCAAAACATCACATTAGTTATTACCATCTTCGTTATTATAAAAACTATTATTTGACAGGTTATTGTCTATAACACTAATAACACAATGTAAAAATCATTGTTAAAACTATAACCAAATATAAAAGGAAAGTAGCTTCTTTATTCATATTGAATACTTTTGATTAGTTGTAAATACTCTCAATTGTCCTTAAGAACATTTAAATACATTTAAACACTTTTCATTCCCTTTAAATACCTCTCAATATTTTAAATCCTCTTTAATACTGTTAATATCTAAATAATTAATTATGATTTACAATACTTCGCCATTTGCGCACCCCTCAGGTAAAGACGCACTTACCGAACTTACATAATATACTATTATTGTATTTTTAATTTAAAACGTATTTTTAAACAAAAATATGAATTTTATAAGTACTGAAATATAATATAAACCAGCCCTTGGTATTGTAACCTGGGGAGGGGGAGGGGGACTGATGGAACCACGCAAATTCTGGCTCAATTTGGTTTAGACTCTTCGTCTTATTCGTTTAGCGGTTTACTTCTGAATTGATACGTCCCATGTTTCGATATGATCTTTCTTAAGTTAAAAATGGAGCGCTTGAGATTGAATATTATCTCATGAATTATATCTTTTAAATATACTTTGTATTATTTACTTCTTTGAGAAGGCAATTACGTCAACCTTTGCCTGATTTCGATATTTTTTAAAGCTTCTTGATCCTCGGAAGTAAAAAAAGATCAGGAAAATGTGATGGTAATAAATATTTTAAGCCCGTCTGGATTTGGTTCCTTTGTATATTAATCTGGGACAAAATTACGTGAACAAAATATGGTGATACAGAATTACTAAATAAGGTTTTAAATACTTTAATTTAAGCAAAAGTGACCGTGGAGATAAAGGGATAACTCTATAACCTTTGACTACTACGATTGTTATTTTTATGCCTAGTCAGTGAAAAAAGCATAGTATTCTATATTGCTAAAGAGTTTTTAATCAATTTTTTAATATGAATATTTTAGACGTTTATTTATATGACAGTTTTTTTAGTTGACTACACAGTAGATACTATTTTTGTAAAGGAAATACTAATGAACTTATTGTTATAAAAAAAAAGTTTGTCCTTTCCTCTGCGTCCTTGCTTATAATCTCCTCCTGCTGTCCTTCCCTTATAATCTTAAGTAACTTCAACATAGTTTTGCCAGAATTCAAAAAGATTTACAAAACTCGCACACAAAATACATAAAATCCTAAAATTAGCTCGAAAAGACTGAGCCGTGATGGAAAAAACGACAAAGTAATTTAGAGACGTCGTAGTATCCCATTGAAGAATTTTAATGGCTTTAACACTTTTATCACGAAGGGGCCAACTTAAAACATATTTAAATACTTGAGAGAACTTAAACCGTTTTTTATTTGTTATACAAGTGGCCGCTACAAGGGTGAGAAAAGGGTATTTTGACAGAGACCGATTAGACTCCCGTTAATAATTAAAGTGTTTTTAATGTAACCGTACTAACTTTATGCGCTAACAAATTAGATGTTCCCACTTTACATGTTTTGGTATATAATTGGTACGTACTGTTAGTTTATATGAGGTTTAAATTTTCTTTGAATTATTACACAATAAAATATTTCAGGTTAGAGTAGAGGAAAAACTCATAATATCCGTTATTAAACGAACTTTCGATCATAATTTATATTGCGTGTACCTGTAGATTACACCTTGAGACGCTATATATCTTTCCAAATAAGAAATAAACCTCGGTGTTAATCGCTTTATTGGCATATAAATAAACAAACCCTGTTTTACTTAGATAAGGTTTAGGTGCAAGTTTGCACATAATATAGTTCGCATATCAGCAATATTTAACATGTTTAGTTAAAACCGAAATGGTTTTAATTGAGTTTTAGAAAAAGGAAAATCTTAATATGATCACAGTTTATTAAATTAAACTTTTTTGAAATGAATGTTTTAACCGATGGGTGAGATCTATATAAATTCAGACCATCAAAATTATTACTGTAAATCCTATTGTCGTTTCCAAGGTAAGGTACATATAAAATTTATTTTAATATTTTACGCTGTAGTTGTTTATTAAATGTTGTGAGTACAAAAATATTTTAATTATTTAATTGTTCAATAGTCAAGTATTATGAATGTTTGTTTTGTAAAGTATAGTACATGTTAAATATTTGCGTAGGTTATTGAAAAGTACTAATTCAAGTGTTATATACATTTTTTTAGACATGCAATAAAATGCTCTTGAAACTGCTTCAAACAAGAAGCGAAACGTCGAGCTAGTTGCAGAAAAATAAGTTTCATTAATCAAACCTATACCCAAGAAAAATAAAAACTTTTAGTATAAAGTATGGTTTAAGAACAGTGTAAATAAATATATATACCAGTATATATATATATATATATATATATATATATATATATATAAATCTAATGAAACAAAATTTCGGGTATGCGGTCTGTGACTATAAAAACACTCTTTTGGTTTTTAATTCTCTATATTTCGTCAATTTTTTGTCGACTTCATCAGGAGAAATACAATTTAAAAAAATACAATTAAAATTACTTGTTGATGAAAACATTAAATAAAAGATTACTTACAAAACTTAGAGTTAGTCCATTGTATATATAAAATAGTGGACGTTTTGTTGACGTCAAGCCTGAACAGAGCGGTACAGTTATTCTAAATATTAAAATGATGATTTTCTTTGCAACTTATTCATAAATACAATAAAAACAAATATGTATAATTAAAAAAAACCTTACAAAAATAAACAATAGGATTAAAATAACTTTGTCAGTATTAACAGTAAAATCAATATGATACAGTGTGGAAACAAAACATTTAAAAACACAATTAAATTAATCTTAATATATTACAGTATATATTGCTCAATTGATTGGTATCAGTTTTGTAGTTGACACAGTTTTTTCTTTTGTTAATGTGGTACATTTCAAGGAATAATCTGCTTTTGTAATTATTTTGGTGTTCCAAAATTTTAACATTGGTATAATCAAAATGGTGTCCAGTGTTTTGATGATGTTCAACAACAGCACAAGTGTTTTTTCCCAAACGACAATCGCTCTTATGTTGGGTAACACGTTGTTTTAACCATTGGGACGTTGGCCCAATATAACATCCTTGGCATCCTAAACAAGACAACTCATAAACTACATTGCTGTTATATAGTAAGGGTGTTTTATCTTTAACTTTTGAAAATAAGTTGGAGTTATTGAGAAATTTATATTTAACTATTTTAATGTGTGGGAAGTTTTTAAAAATCGAAATAATTGAATGGGTTAAGTTATTTACAAATGGGAGTTTTTATACTTAAATTGTTGGACAGATTCTTCAGTAGGGCCATCAAACATATTAGAATTATAAATTATTTTTTTCAGAATATGTTTAGGATACCCATTATTGATAAAAATATCAAACAAGTTTCTCAAATTGGTTTTCAACAAGCTCTCATGACAAATATGGGTTATTCGGTTTTTCATAGCAATAACCGTGTTATATTTCTGGTTGGTAGGGTGATTTGAAAGGTAATTTATAAATCTACCTGAAGATGTTTGTTTTTGATACCAGTACAAAATTATTTTATTGTCTTCCATTCTTATAACTCTGGTATCTAGAAAAGGAACGCTATGATCACTTTCACATTCAATTGTGAACTGTAAATGCTTATTGAAAGAATTGAATATATTAAGTGTAGTTTGGATGGAATCTTTTGGTATCGCACAAATAATATCATCAACGTACTTATAAATGAACGCAAATTTAAAAGGTAATGTGGAAATAATGTTGTCTAAGAGGTAGTCAAGTACGATAGTGGCTAGAATAAGGCTTAATGGAGATCCCATAGGAGTTCCAAAAATCTGCCGGTAAAATTTATTATTAAAACAAAAACATGTGTTGTCAAATAGAAAGTTAATTAATTTAAGAAAGTTAGTTTTTGATAAGGAGGTAAAACTTTCAATTTTTTCCCATTTGGATTCCAAAATTTTGATTATTAAATTTACTGCGATGTTAGTAAATAGGGAGACAACATCCAGTGATATCAAAACATAATTATGAGGCAATACAATGTCTGATACTGCGTTTACGAAAGAAAACGTATCTTTAATGTTATAGTCGGAACTATTTTCAAAAGTCAATTTTAAGATGTTAGCCAGAAATTTAGAAATATTGTAGGTGGTTGAGTTAATTGAACTTACAATTGGACGTAGTGGTATATCCGGTTTATGGACTTTTGGCAAACAGTATAATTTAGGACAAGAAGAATTGTAAATCAATAAATTTTTTGCGTCTTGGTCATTTATTTCTCCACTGTCTTGTAGGAGTTTGATTAATTTATTATACCTTATTTGAGTAGAGGAAGTAGGGTCATTATTTAAGTCTTGGTAAGTGCATGTATCTTGTAATAAAATTTCCGTTTTATTGATGTAATCAGCCTTGTCCATGGCAACGGTGCAACCCCCCTTGTCTGCTTGTAAAATACATAAATTAGGATGTTGTTTTAAAAAAACTTTTGTTTTGTGAAATAATAAAGTCAATGGAGATATTTGTTCTTTTTGAATGGAAGAATGGAAGACAATAAAATGATTTTGGACTGGTATCAACATCATCAAACATCTTCAGGTAGATTTATAAATTACTTTTCAAATCACCCTACCAACCAGAAATATAACACGGTTATTGCTATGAAAAACCGAATAACCCATATTTGTCATGAGAGCTTGTTGAAAACCAATTTGAGAAAGTTGTTTGATATTTTTATCAATAATGGGTATCCTAAACATATTCTGAAAAATTAATTTATAATTCTAATATATTTGATGGCCCTACTGAAGAATCTGTCCAACAATTTAAGTATAAAATAAATAACTTAACCCATTCAATTATTTCGATTTTTAAAAATTCCCACACATTAAAATAGTTAAATATAATTTTTTCAATAACTCCAACTTATTTTCAAAAGTTAAAGATAAAATACCCTTGCTATATAACAGCAATGTAGTTTATGAGTTGTCTTATTTAGGATGCCAAGGATGTTATACCTCCCAATGGTTAAAACAACGTGTTACCCAACACAAGAGCGATTGTCGTTTGGGAAAAAACACTTGTGCTGTTGTTGAACATCATCAAAACACTGGACACCATTTTGATTATACCAATGTTAAAATTTTGGAACACCAAAATAATTACAAAAGCAGATTATTCCTTGAAATGTACCACATTAACAAAAGAAAAAACTGTGTCAACTACAAAACTGATACCAATCAATTGAGCAATATATACTGTAATATATTAAGATTAATTTAATTGTGTTTTTAAATGTTTTGTTTCCACACTGTATCATATTGATTTTACTGTTAATACTGACAAAGTTATTTTAATCCTATTGTCTGTTGTTGTAAGGTTTTTTTTAATTATACATATTTGTTTTTATTGTATTTGTGAATAAGTTGCAAAGAAAATCATCATTTTAATATTTAGAATAACTGTACCGCTCTGTTCAGGCTAGACGTCAACAAAACGTCCACTATTTTATATATACAATGGACTAAATCTAAGTTTTGTAAGTAATCTTTTATTTAATGTTTTCATTAACAAGTAATTTTAAATGTATTTTTTTAAATTGTATTTCTCCTGATGAAGTCGACAAAAAATTGACGAAATATAGAGAATTAAAAACCAAAAGAGTGTTTTTATAGTCACAGACCGCATAGCCGAAATTTTGTTTCATTAGATTTATTACAGTACGGTCGATAACCAAATTTCTTATATATATATATATATATATATATATATATATATATATATATATAAAGTTAAAAATATATAACACGGCAAGAACTAGTACATAGTAGAAAATGGATTGTTTGGAATGACCGCTAAAGCATATACTGCTCCGTGGTAAATAAAGTATCAAGTCCGGCGAAGATTTCGGATGTTCTCTTGGTAATCACATATGTCGGTTTTGCTCCTATTGGTGACTCTGGTATTGTTTTGTGTAATTATTTTGGCGCTAGTTGAACTAGTAACTCGAGTAAAAGACTCACCCTGTATATACAGAAATATTATAAAATAAGAACTTCGTTTTACAACAATAAACTTTACAGATACAGTACTGGGTTATCTTACGTGAGCCACCCTGTACACAGGAAAAAGGCAAGATGCACAAAGCGTACTCATCTCTTCCTGACCAAGGCTTGTCGATGATCTTTAACATCTATGTAATAGAGCATCCGCCAACTGTGCCACAAGCGGAAACATCTTGGAAGGAAATATTCCAGTCAGTGTCACCTTTCATGGAATCCATACCTGCTGCATGCACGAACATCGCGAGAGTCCGCCGCACAGTGGACGATTTGACCAATTTAGCGAGAATTTATTATTTTGATGGAAATCAAAGTATTTTCAGAATGTCTTAGAACATACTTAACTAGACGCACTAGGAAAAATAAAAGAAAGATCAAACACCTACCTTTAGGCTTGGTTTAGCTGTCGCCAGTAGTTGTTATACAGACTAACCTAATTGAATCATTTATCTGAAAAATAAGACAACCTAACGTAATTTAACCTAATATAATGTGAACTAACCTAACCTAATCTAACGTAACGTAGCCTAATCTAAGTTATCCTAACCTAACCTAATTGAAGCATTTATTTGAAAAACAACGGATGTCCAAAAATAAAGCTTAATATTTTTACAACACATTTTTTACAAATTGGTGATTTTTCTAAAATTATCAGTATTTCTTGCTTAAATTTTATGTAGACAACAGGAATTTTTGCACAGTAAAATGTGCTGGAGGTTTGAAGAAAGTAATTTGCTTACTAAAATGTTACAAAAATTAAATTTTATCAGAAATAGACATACGTTGTTTTCTCAAATAAACGGTTTCCATTTTTAGCTATTTATTAATTTATGAATGTCTTTCACCTATTTCTTATTTTGAAATTGTTTTCATTATAACACTGCCTAGTACAATAGTGCTAATTGTCTTTCACTTACTTTTTAAAGTCACTATTTACGTTATTTATTCTATGTCCACTTCACATTTCAGCAGAGACAGCACTTCTTCTGACATTGCTCCTTTATTCGTCTTGTAAGGCAAGGGTCTTAAAGACGATATTATTGGATCTGAAGAAACCCACATGTAGTTGAATATATCTATATTTGTATTTCTCCGAGAAGATTTTCTTGTATGGTGCTCACGTATATTGCGGTAGTCTTTATTGCGAGCTTCTTGCGCCTCTTCCGATAAGTGTCCAATTGGCAAAATTAAATGGTCTATTACATCAGCCCCATGAATAAGAATTTTATGCACACTGGCAGGCATTTTATACCAGTTGTAAAGATCTATATAAAGTTTCGCGGTATCCATAGAATACCTTTTGAATGTTTCTTTTTTTATCTTAAATCCACTCGATAATGCTTGAAGAATGTTCCCAAAACGACATATAAGTTCTTTATTTACACCTGTAATTTCTGCTGTTTTCTGGTAATTTGCAAAGAAGCGTCTTGCCGTATTACCATCATTACTTGATCCACTGCCCTGCTTAGGTTGATCTACGATAAGACCTGTTTCTTGTCTGAATTTTTCAATTTCTTCCTTGCAGCCACTTGCAGTTTTCCTTCTTTATCCCGAACTTGCCATTTTTGTACATCTAAACGGTAAGCTATATGCAAAAGGCACTCGAAAAATCGTATATAAGCATGTAAAATTGAGAGACCAAAATTGTAAAACTCTGGTTTTGGTTTGAACTTTTTGACTGCTTCGAGATCATTCATATTTTTTGGGGAGGCTCCACATATGTAACATACCTGTGAAGAAGTATCTGTCAGGGAGTTACAAATCTTTCCGTCATTCATTGTCATTACAAGGTTGTGTGTAACGTGAAAAGTGTGATTGTCCAGAGATACTTTTGTAGGTTGAAGTGCCTTAATTTCAGCCTCCATGCGGCAAATTTCTGCTTTGGTGACTTCTTTAGTTTCTTTTATGTATTCAAAACGGATCGGACGGCAATATCGAGTAGAGGAAACACGTGGATTATGCCATAAGATAGTTTTGTCAATGTGTACCTGGCATGAAAGTTGAATAGGTACAATTGAAGTTAGAAACAAGTTTTGGTCAGAAACCGTTTGGTGGCAGACTTTTTGTTTGTATTGTTGTTGACCGGAACTTCCGTCGAAACCCCACTTATGTATAAACACTAAGTTTGAAACATTTTTATCTGCCAACTGTAGAAAAGCCTCTTGTTGTACTTGTGTCAATCTTGTGGTAGTAGAATCTAACAAAGTTTGCAGTTTTATTTCCGCAGACTTCTCTGTAAACGATGTTGAATCGTCCGAAGGTAAACACTTCTTTTTAGCGTCTAGAAGTAGATCATAGCAAGGTAGAACACATATACCTTTTTCCCTCAAACGATTTCTTAGAGTCTGATATCCGTTTTTCGATAGTCCTACATCTATAGAAGGAGCCAAAGCTTCTTCTGCAGAAAACGTTTCTATTTTTGTCCCGAAACTAGCACACGCTTTTTTAAACTTTGAAGCTCGTTTTGGAGAAGTAAGTACTGCTTGTTCAACAACTTGCGCCGCATCCCTTTTGCCGCAGATATTTAGGCTGGTTTTTGCAGCAAATGCTAACTCTTCTGGGCTGCGACTATCAATCAGATCTTTAATTTTTTTTTGTTGAGTCTTTTTTCCACTTTCATTAAAAGACTTGGTAGGCCTACCAACTAAGGATTTTTTCGTATCATTTAATAAAACATTTATGCATCCATTAACCCACGTAGTATAATTTTTTAATAACACATCATAAGTTCGATGACACTTTATCCACCTCTTTTTTAACTCCCCAAGAAAGTTTATTGCCGTACACTTTAATAATTTTTCGGTATTTTTGTCGCAATTCACTAAATATAATTTGTCCTTTAATTTATTAATAACTATGGTTCTGCTTTCTGGCGACTGAAAACGCAAAGGACCTTTATTACGCAGTGCTTCAATAAGAACTTTACGTGGTACAGTTGAGGTGGAGCCCGCTGAAAAAAAAACATTTTTTTAAGCTAGGCAACTTTCGGCAAAATTTTACTTTAAAACCATAAAATATATAAACGGTTTTATATTGTCGCATATAAATAATTGCGCTATGTTGAACTTTTATGACATATATTCTCCAACGAAAATATTCTTGCTATCAGATCATTTAAAAAATACACCATTTTCAATGCTTTATAATACATTTACTAAAACAGAATAATTTAAAAATGTGCTCTATATTTTAAGTACATACCTAGGTCTTCCATATCCAGTATTAGTATAACCATTAATTTCTTTCACAATAACACAAATCACCTGTTAGTAGACGGATGGTGTCATGCACTATTCGTTCCAGAAACTCGTTAAAACAATCAACATTTGAACTTGCGTAATCGAGTTCTTTTATATGAGAAAACAAATGCGCGTGCAATAGCAGTGGCGTTACATTGTTTGAAGGTATTTGATATTTTGAATATTTTGAAGGAAATGAAGAACTATTCCGCTCCAGAAAAGAATGGCATTAATCCATTTTAAGGAAAAAATCCTAGATCTCACAGTTATCTTGCACGAATATTCAACAACTGGCTTTAATTGAGTCGTCCCATTCATCGAGCAGCAAGGTCACACATCTATTTTGTATGGATGAAGCTGTGTGATTCGAGAAACCGAGATTTGCGATGGAAGCCTTCTTCGCTATTTACAGCCTAACGAGTCTTATAGATGTTTTATAAGGCCTTATAGGCTATTATAAGCACCGATGACGCAAAATATGAAAAACAGAACTTTCCGGAAAGAATAAAATAGCTGCTACGAATATATCTGCTCTCCCTGTTTTGCTATACTTACTTGGGGTTATCAAGTAGAGGCGAACCCAGCTTAAGTATCTAGATGTGGATACACATAAGATGATGCATCTTAATCGCAGTATCCATCCACGTTACTCGATCTGCCGCATTTATCTGTCTCTTCGTCAGGGTGGATGGGGTCTTTTGAGTTTAAAATTAATGCACAATCGCATTGTTATCGGTCTGGCTTGTAAGGTCACCAATAATGCGGTCTCTCTGCTTCGGTTTGTACGGGACCAAGAGATAGCGGATGCAGAGGACTTTCTCTTTAAGACGACCTCTACAGAGGCAGTAAAACCTAACCATACTGCTTCAACGGACATGAGCGACCGAGACTCGATTGCTCACATGGAGCTGCGAATTGAGATATCGAGTAAAATTAGGGAATGTATTAAAATGTTTAAACACACAAAAAAGTTCAATAGAGATACGGGTTACGGTCTACACCACACGTGGAAACCGATCAGAATACAAGGTTACGGCAAAGTTTACTGAATAAAAATATAAGTTGCAGCACTGGGCCGTCGGCACTACGTCGGCGGCTACGAATTTGTATCTACCACGGAATTTCAAAAGTATAAATAATAACTTTAGACAAAAATTATTGAGTTGAATTTGGTCGTCGGACTAGTTTAATATTTTGCAATTATAGTTTTAAATGTTATTTAAATATAGTGAATTTAATATTAAATTGTTACTTACCTGCTAGTCGAATTTAAGAACACAATATTTTTATTATATAAATAAATAATCGGTAAATTTCCTTTACCCGGAACTTCCCTCGTTTTTTTCCATTTGTTCGGAATAATGAAGTGTGACTCACGGTATATAAGTGTTACATATACTTTTAATTTTTATTGGTCGCCATTTTGTTTCATGATATTGGATTCCTACCAATATTTTACCATTTTCTTTCTATCTACGTCACACTTAACTTTTGGGCATAATTTAAAACAAATTCAATAAATGGTTTTTACATTGACACATACCGCCATTTTGATACGTCATGTTGAATTCGTACCAGTTTATCCATTTGCACATTTATTTTTTCTGCAAAATTTAAAGTCAATTGAATAAAATTTCTTTACGATGATTTTTTAAAAAATTTATTTGGCCACTATTTCGTTTCGCCATCTTAAATTGAAAGTCATATCATCAGCAAGGCCCATTAACTCTATAGGTTGCCTCGAGCGATCTTGACCTATCCCAACTCGGTGTGAGCGATCTACCTCACTCGGCTACCGGCTTGCTTTAGCACGGTATTGTCAATATCTCTTCTGTGTGCGTTTAATTACATATATTAATCTTTTTTTGTTCAAAATTGAAACTTTTTTGTTACAATAAAATGCAGCCTTCAAGATATAAGTTATTATAATTTTAAACTTAGGTTAAGGGATGTTGGTTTAAATTTTAACCAAGATTTTTTTCCATTTCAAAAAGTTCGCTTCGTATTTGAAAAAATTTGATGTATTTTCAAAGTTTCAAAAAATATTCTTGTAAAAAGGTTTAGCATGACAAATAGTTGTATAAGTTTAGAAAAGGTACATTTTTTTTATACAAGGTGTCCCAGTATTGTGTTCTCGGTTTTGGTGATAATGGTTAGAGATAGAGAAAAAGTTTAAATATAAATATTACTATATAGGATGACTTATATACCTACTTAAATAGTTTTTCATATACGAAACATCCTATATTTTATTACATTTTTGAATTGTATCTAAAATTCTACGTCTACTTCATGTATTGTCCATAGGCCTAAGTTTAATTGTTTTCGAGATACTAATATTTAAAAACTTGGGATTTTCAATTTTGAACAGCTGTAGAGTCTAAACAGTTCAAATTAGAACAAAATTGTTTGCGCTTTGCTGATTTAGTTTTTAATAGTCTATCATAAATTTCTTCTCTATTTCTAACCGGTACCAAGATATCAATCGAGAACACACTATGTGGACACCTTATGTATATTATAAATATTTTTCATATTTTATTAACTACAGGTATGCTATTTGCAGTAAACTGTACACAGAAAGACGAAAATGCCTTAAAACTGAATAAGCAATAAACTGGCCGCCTTGTCGGACCGGGTCGCCAATCGACGTCACAAACCCCGCCTCACCCTCGCGCCCCCCTCGCCCGATAGCTGCTCAGCGAGGTAACCTAATAGAGTTAATGGGCCTTGTATTATCAGTACTCCGTTGGTCCTCAGATATTTCCTAACCCCAAATAATACACTACTTTAACATAACAACAAGAAGACCGTTAACAAAACTCATTTAAAAACTTAATTTCTGGCAAATATCTGCGAATCAACGGAGTAGGTAAAGACTGATAATATGGGTTTCATGCAGGATATAAAATCTATATATATACATATATATTTATATATATATATATATATATATATATATATATATATATATGTCCTGAGGATGCAACAATAAAGTTGCGAAACGTCGACAATTTAAAAATAAAGTCTTGTTTTTTTACTGGATCCTAACCCCAAATAATACACCACTTTAACATAAAAACAAGAGGATCGCTAACGAAAACCATTTAGAAACTTAATATCTGTGAAATAACTGTGGACCAACGTAGTAGGTAAAAACTGAAAACACGGGTTTTGTGCAGGATATAGTGTTTATATATGTGTCCTGAAAATGCAACAATAAAATAGTAAAACGTCGACAGTTTAAAAAAATTTTTGTTTTTTTACTGGATCCCAACCCCAAATAATACACCACTCTAACATAACAACAAAAGGATCGTTGACGAAAACCATTTAGAAACTTAATATCTAGGAAATATCTGCGGATCAGCGTAATAGGTAAAGACTGATAATGTAGATTATAGAATTTATGTGTCCTGAGGATGCAACAATAAAATAGCCAAACGTCGACAGTTTAAAAAAGTCTGTTGTTTTTTTACTGGATCCCAACCCCAAATAATACACCAGTCTAACATAGCAACAGGAGGATCATTAACGAAAACCATTTAGACACTTAATATCTGGGAAATATCTGCAGTCCAACGGAGTTGGTAAAGACTGATAATATGGGTTTCATGCAGGATATAGAATATATGTGTTCTGAGGATGCAACAATAAAGTTGAGAAACATCCACAATTTAAAAAAAGACTTGCTTTTTTTACTGGATCTTAACCCCAAATAATACACCACTCTAACAATTTTTTTAACATATTACTAGGTCATCCTCATATGACCCTTAATTTCTGCTCAAAATTCGGAGTCAATCGAGTAAGTAGTATTTAAGCTATGTCGACAGACCGACAGACGAAACGACGGAATTGATAAAACGTGTTTTTTACAACCATCTACAGAGCAAAATCTAATAGGCATATTGGCTCACATTTGTCAAAGAAATAAAAAAATTTTCTCACTGTATAGCACAATAACAAACTAACGAAACCTGACCAACTGTGTATGTGCCGGAGATCCGACCGGTACCCAGAATGTATCAGCCGGGGCGGGACGCGAGGAATAGGTAAATCGAGTCACGTGTTCAAGGGCCGCAACTTATATTTTTATTCAGTAAACTTTGGTTACAGTTCGACGAGCAGAGGTCGAGTATGAAAGCCCGCCTGAACCTCTCCAAGCCCATTCAGTGTTCAGATCTCGTGGAGTAAAGATCCCTGAAGATGTGCAATCGAAGGCGGAACGTCGGAAATAAGGAGTGGTTATCATATGAAATGGCTTTCCGCGTAACATTTTGGGTGGGTCAGAGCCTCAGAATGATTGCGTCGGGGATTTTTCTTATAATAATAATAATAATAATAATAATAATAATGGCTGGAACTAATAATAATAATAATAATAATGGCCGGAACTGAATACAAGACACGACTCAGCAGCGAAGATCGTTCATTAGGCATTAGCTATAACATAAAAACAAACTAACGGAGAACATAGACCCTTACTACCATTTAACACTAACATCCATACTTGAAAACGAAGACTACAAGCTCTACTGAGACATTGTCATCCACACAGATAAAACAATCCCCGCAAACAGACCCGATATCACCTTTCAATCCAAAAAAGAGAAGATCACTTATTTAATTGACATGGTTGTCCCTAACGACTAGAACATCCAAGCGAAATACAGTGAGAAAATCGCCAAATACACCGACTTGGCAATGGAAGTGAAAAGTCTGTAGAAAAAGGAGAGTCATAATTGTTCCTCCCATCATATCAGTAACAGGTCTCACCCCAACAACGTTTACACCACATTTGGCTTAATTAGGACTTAGTACAGACATTCACAGGAACATCCAGAAATCGGTCATTTTGAAAACATGTAGCATCGTTAGATCATTTCTTAATACACAATAGTTGTTTCTTTTTTCTTTCTCTTTTTTTGTTTTTTTATTTCTTTTTGTGCTGACCTGGTATAATTCCGTCAGTATAAAATGCAACCACAGGAATACTGTGAGACAACAAGTCGAGATAATAATAATAATAATAATAATAATAACAATAATAAATTTAAATGGTCACACATAGACATAGAAAACATTCACATTTTCATGCGCTTTCACTAAACACAGGAAAGACTCACCATCGAGAGAAAAGAAGGAAGGAGGGGAATTACAGATATACAATCGCTAAATAAAAAACAAATTTACGAATTCAGAAAATTATCCCGCAACAAACAAACTAACCTCCACAAGGCAATAGTGAAGGCAGACAAGAACTATACACCGCTCGAGCTGTCTCAAACGAGCCACCCAGCCGATGTATACAGTCACATCCAATCACGACTAGAAAAGATGAACACCTGGTCTGAAAAAACACTCCACGGAAGACACAGATACTACATAACGCAAATTTGCATACATAAAAAGCTTTCATATACGTGGTTACAAGAGGGGCAGCTGTTCCCCGAAACATAAGGCTTCTTACTTGCCATCCAAGACAAAGTAATAGCAACCAGAAACTACCAAAAGCACATCATCAACGACACAACTATTGAAGACGACAGGTGCAGGAAATGTCACCAGCAGAGAAAAATGATCACATAACGAGTGGATGTAGAATAATGGCCGAATCTGAATACACCTCGAGACACAACTCAGCAGCGAAGGTCGTTCATCAAGCATTAGCCACAACATACAAACCAACGGAGAACACAGACCCTTACTACCATTATACACCAACATCCATACTCGAAAACGAAGACTAAAAACTCTACTGGAATATTGATATCCACACAGATAAAACAATCCCCGCAAACAGACCCGATATCACCTTTCAATTAAAAAAAGATAAGATTACTTATTTAATTGACATGTCTGTCCCCACGAAGAAGTGAAATACAGTGAGAAGATCGCCAAATACACAGACTTGGCAATGGAAAAAAAAGGTTGTGGAGACAGGAAAGAGACATCATTGTTACTCTCGTCATATCAGTAACAGGCCTCACCACAACAACGTTTACATCGCATTTGGCTCGATTAGGAACTAATACAGACATTCACAAGAACATCCAGAAATCGGTCATTTTGAAAACATGTAGCATCGTTAGATCATTTCTTAATACGCAGTAGTTGATTTTTTTTGTACTGACTTGGTGTAATCCCGTCAGTAAAAAATACAACCACAGGAATACTGTAAGACAACAAGGTGGAGAAGTAATAACAATAATAAATAAATCAGAGGGCTGTTATAGTCGATACAGGTTGCCCCTTAACTCACAACCTAATTAAAATGAATTCGGAAAAGGCTTTCAAATTCGAGGATCTAGCTATGGAATTAAAACATATTTGGGGCCTAACTTTGCTTATCTCGTTACTGTAGTTATTTCAGATACAGATAGATTGTTGCAAGAGAATTATTGAACGGCTGGAACTTTCGAAATACATATATTAAGAAATACAAGGCCCGTCGTTCTGTAGACATGCCATATCATGAGAAAGCTATTTAATAAAATTATGATAATAATAATACTATCATTTTTTTCAAAAATGTGCAGGGACCAGATAAGCCGGTTTTCCTTATCATGGGTGTCTTGGAAAAAATATCAAAATGGGCCGTAATCATTTTCGGATTATACGGAAAGAAATATAATAAATGGCTATTTTGGTTTTCCAAATTAACACCCCCATAAAAAACCGGCTTGTGTAGTCTTTGTTGAACGGCATGAGGAGGGTATAATAATTTTTCTATATTTATTTAACAAACAATCAAATAAATTTATAAAAAAAATTAAAAAATAGATCTTAGCTATTCTAAAATGTTACATATTTAGAAAAGAGATGTTAATGCTCAGAGACCAAACAACGTGTAAGACCTATTTTTTAGAATATGAAACTCCATTTACCTTATTTTATTCAGCTTTAAAGATATAAAGGTAAGCATAACTGAAAAATAATAAAATGAAAAAACTAAATAAAATTTCTAAAAAATAATATTTTTGTAAATATTGTACAAATTTTAAATCTTATAACAAGTTTGGGCAAATAAACAGAATACAACAAACGATGGCCTGTTGGAAACGTTTTTGAGTTGATTTGTATAAATCTATAAATAAATAAATAATCGTTCAAATTCAAACTTAACAATAGGGAAACTCAAAGAGTTAAAACAATATTAAACTGGTATAATCCCTTTTGCCTGGGTTTCCGTTGTTATCAAAAAGGTAATGTGATTGTACCGATGAAGAAAATTAAAACTAGTTTAAAATAATAAATATTTTATAATAAAGAAATAGAAAATACATACTTTAATTGTTAGTACTTTTGTTTTATGTTTTCAGTAATTTTTGTTAGTTTTTTCGAAGTAAAGTTTCAGTAGGCTAACCTAGAAGAAACTACGCTTTTATGCTTTATTGTCCTAATTTTTGTATTGTATTTTTTTTATTATTACTCTTCTAAATTAGTCATTTTATTGCTTTGACCGTTACGTCTCCCTCAGTGGATCCCTCTGAGTAAATAGGTACCTAGTAAAATTATTTTTCTCTGCGATTTATTAATGATATTATATAGAGCTTTTAAGACTGATTAGATTTTTTAATTTATCACTTAACTGAATACCATCCGAAATCTAATGAGGGTATTTCTGACTTTCTAAATTCTAATAATGTTGCATGAGTACCTATTAAAAAGATATGATGATTGAGAAATCCCCATATTAAGCTTATATTTAATTGTTTTCTAAGAACGACTTAACTTGCTCCCTAACTTTTTCTTACTGCTGTCACTACTTGTCGAAAAAAAAACATATTAGGGAAACTATCAAAAATACCGAAGGATAAACTGTAATTGGTTCTTCAGCTCTTAACAAGTTGATTTAAGTCATCGTAAAGTGCCGCTTGTTAGTGTTAAGAAAATGCAAGACAGGTATCGGTCAGACAACCGCGGCCATCAAATTTTAATGTGCTCCCTGGTCACAATGATCAATGAACTCCTAATATGATAAGTTCTGTGTCGGCGGAGAAAGTCATTAAAATGACTTCGATAATGGAGTTTTTTGTTTTAGATTATTGAACATCGTTTCAAGCTATTTACAAATGGAGTAACACAATAAAGGCTAATTATTACGAAAATTCTTTCTACTACTAATAATTAAAAAAAAATAGTTTCTAATATAAGATCCCAAAACCAAAAAATATGGTCTTTGTCATTGTCAACTAATTGCTTTTTGAGTTAAAACTTAAAATAGGCAATTTAGTGCATTGTTTATAAAGTAGGAATGACTCGACCATTTCTACATCACTTGTTTTGCTTATGGCAAATGTACTAAATTTGGTATTTTTTAATTTGTTTATGCAGTTTTTTCAGTAGTCGTTTTATATCTGGTTATGATTCCCATAAGGGCAAAAACGTAGACGACATGTCTAAGAGTAAAGTGGTTGTATCTCGTAGCAAATTGCTATGAGTACAGGTATCCTATTTGCGGGATATCTACCTTAGTTTTAAAGATAGGATATGCTACTTTTTGTGAAATTAAAGATGGCACTAGCAGAATTTTCATAGCCGTTTTGGTTTTTGGGATACAGGGCGTTTTTGAAAATTTTGCATTTTTAGGCACCTCTTGTATCCCAGCTATCTGATAACTTATCAAAAAGGCGGAAACAGTTCCTCGTATGACCTTTTCCGTAGAATTCAGAATAGGTTTACGGGGTCAGGTCAAAATGTTATCGGACCCTACTTTATTTTTTCACCCTGTATATGCTTCCTTATATTTATTAGAAATAAAGTGGGCTTTCCAAAAATATATACATGTATGCAGTTATTTTGAAAAACATTCGAGATTTTCTAAAATTTTCTTTTATTTCCAATTAGTAGGTAGTAGGCTATGGCTAAAATGTATTAAAAAGAAAATTCATGTAAGTAGTTATTGTACTAAAGATGTAATACTTTCAAACTTAATTCAATCTTTTTCAATTCTCAACTCTTAATTATTTATTACAGCATGTTAATTTAATTATGATAAAACTATTGAATTTTTCTCAAAACAAAACAATAATTACCTATCTTACTTAAAACAAAAGAAAAATAAAATTTTGAAAAACAAAGAGTTTTCAAAATGACAGTCATTATCCCGTATGCAAAATTGGCACATTTTCGTTATTCTTCTAATAGCGTTCAAGAGAATTATAGGCCTTCTTTGTAAATTTCGGAAAGTGAAATCGATTGCCGCACGATGCCCCGCTACAGACTGGTATCGTGTTTTATATATTTTATTTTGCATGAAACCCCATAAGAAAAAAATCTAAAATAGAAAGATACGGAGATCGAGGGGGCCATCTTACAAGTCTATGGTACCAACCCATCTTTGAGGAAAGTTGCCATCTAAAAGTGCCCTTAAAGCGCACAGTTGTGGCTAGGGGCACCGTCTTATTGAAGATAAATGACACTATAAACTGCCAATTGAACATTTTCTCCATCAGTTGTGGAATAACTTAATCAAGGATATCTAGGTATCGACGCGCTGTAATATCTCCTTCAAAAATTCTATAGATTATGCGTTTTCCAAAAATGAAACACCCAATCCCAAAGCGTCCTTGCTGTGCCCTCTCAAGAATTAAATGGTGATGTTCTGCGGATTAGTTCTTGTATTATGGCGATTGAAAATTTGCGCACTTGTAAAATAAGATTCATCGGACCAGATAACGAGTCATCAGTATGGATTTGTTGTAAATACCATTGTCAAAACAACATTCGGGGCTCGGCATCTCCGGGGTGTAAATGTTGAACTATATGGTATTTATATAGGTAATACGTATATTTTTGCAAAATTCATCAGACTTGTTGCTTTCTCTATTTGCTAGCAGGAAGATGAAGGCATCACTTTTACGTAACCCAATACATTTATTTCTTTTCTCTCTATATCTTGTTTGGTGTGTTTTTTAGGACGGGGCTAAGTAAATGATCCGGGGATGGATATCTAATATGAATAAAAAGGACTCCTAAAATATTATCCTAACATAGCCCTCAAAGTACATTACCTTTATAAAGATAATTCCGAAGATTCTTGGAGATTTTCATTAGATCGTACGAAACAAACCAACATATCATACTTTTCATAATTTTCGTAGACTGCCGTTATTGTAAAAAAAGTAAATTAAATATATTACATAGTTAAATATAAACTCCAAAATAACAAAAATATTTCAATAATAATCAAAAACTGTCAAAACGTCAAAGTCTTTAACATTTTGCTACTTGTTCCAAACAAATTACCCATAGACTATTAATTAAACACAAAAGAAAATTTAAGAAAATCTCGAATTTTAAGCTTGTTTTTCAAAATAACTGCACACATTCATACATTTATGTAAAGCCCACATAATTCCTAATAAATATAAAGAATAATACACATGGTCTCACATTTAAAAAAAAATAAAGGCGGGTCCGATACATTTTTGACCTGATACGGGATACTTATTCTGAAAGGGGCATTGAATTTTATGGACATAGTCATATAAGGAAGAGTTTGCGCCTTTTTGATAAGTTATCAGAGAGCTGTGATATGAGTGATGCCTGAAAATGCAACATTTTCAAAAACGCCATGTATCTCAAAAATCAAAAGAACTATGAAAATTCTACTGGCTCCATCTTTAATTTCACAAAAAAAGTAGGTACTGTAGCGAAAACCGCCACTCTCTATCTTTAAAAATAAAAGAAATACCCCGCAGAAGTGCTGAAAATGGGATACCCTCTACAGCCAATAATAACATATTGCCCCCAGAGTTTCTATTTTTCGGGACATAGTATATAAACTGTAAGTAATAAACTATCTTGTTAAATAAAACTATAACAAATACGTCAATGTGTATTGTAGTACTGTCAAATGTTGCCGAAACATCTTTAGGTTTTCTAGATTAGGGGACACATTGGACACCACGCCATGAATTTAAATAAAATGTGTTATTATTTATTCGTTTAGTAACGCTAAGTATCGTTTATTTGCAAATGCGCATAAAAAATATTACATACGGGTCTTTTTGCTTCTGACCAAAATGATATTTAACACAATACAAAAAAAACAATTTTTAGCTATTTTCGATATTTCAATCCCCTCGCACAAACAACATCCCTGATAGGACACTACGTGCACGCAAAACAAAAATTCATCAAGGGTAGAAGTATGGGTGGAGCACCTTTTTTGGAGGTGCAGACAGGAAGCTGTGTAACTATATTCAAAAGTTGCAGGCGTCTAGTTTTGCACCTATATCCATTTGAGGGTAATTGCTTAAAACCTAGCACAATTTATGGGTCTACCCAATAAAGATTTAATCAAGATAAAAAAATGGCTGGTGCTGATTGGCTTAAGCTATTTTTAAAAAGAAATCCCACTTTGAGTCTTCGAAATGCCGACGGTGTGTCCATGTCCCGAGCTGAAGGGATGAACAAAGAAGAGGTGAAAAAGTATTTTGAGCTTTTGACGAAAATACTAAACGAGTATGAGCATATTGACTTAACAACGGACCTGGTAAAGGTGTAGCTATGAAAGGCAGTAAGGATGTTTGTGTAATTACGTCGCAAGAACGAGGTGAGTCTATAACAGTAGTGGCATGATGCTACAGTACTGCATCTTTAAGGGTGTCAATATGCAAAAAATTTGGCAAGAGAACATGCCACCAGGATCGGTAACCAAAATGAAACAGGAGTCGGCCTATATTTGCAAATATCTGTTGATGGACTGGTTTCAAACCATTTTTTTTACCAATAAAGCCGTTTGGAAAATACCTTTTGATCTTAGATGGCCATGGATCGCATATGAATTCTTACAATATGTTGGAGACTGTGGTTCAAAATAACATTATATTGCTGTGTTTGCCGAGTTACTCGAAACATTTCCTCCAATCGTTAAACCAAGCCACTCAAAATACACTTCAAAAATGCATGCGATGAATTTATTAGAGCCAGTTCCCAAAAAAAGATTGAGCGAAAATATTTTGGTATCCTCCTTGCAACAGCGTCGACTCACGCAGCAACCAGCCAGACTGGAGCTTCAGGGTTTTCCGCAACTAGAAATTTTGCTTTAAAACCCTCAGCTTTTCCTGAACATGCCTTTCTAATCTCTAATAACCTGAACTAAAGTTCAGAAAGGGTAATAGAAGAACAAGAAATTGCCATCTGCACCTCCACCAACGCTTTTTGAACCTGGACTTTCAACAAGTTCTGCTCCTTCGGTTGATGTGGGTGATTGGACACCTAACAAAATTCTGGATGTGATTTCGCCAGTTCCTCCTTTCAACCAGCAAGCAAACTAAACGAAAGAAAAAGTCTGGACAAAACTTGACTGCTTTAGCATTTATCGCAGATAAGAAAAATTAGAAGTTTGATCTGGGAAAAGGAAAAAAGGAAATGTAAAAAAAACAATTAGAAAAGGTTCACAGAAGTCACACCAAAATACGCCCCAATAGTTAATGACAAACAAGCTTGCTAGAATAAACTCTGCAAACCGACGTTTGGATAATTCCTCCTCTGAAGAAGATGACACGTTTTCAACAAACGATTTCACAAATGACGAAACTTTCGACGAAAATAATTAGAATGTTTGGAGCACTACCAGAATTCTGCGTCGACAGCGAAATGGTTCCAGTGCGTGGAGAGCCGCAGGTGGCTTCATTACACGTTCCCACTCTTCAAAAACCACTATATGCCGTGTGGGAAGAAAGCAATTGCCAAAATGAAACAATGTTATGTTGAACCCCTATTAGCAATCTCTCCCACACTGAATGCGTCGTCTCGGCCATGAGATGCGGGAGAGATTGCCAAATGCAGAATTTCATATTTTATTTTTTAAATGAAAAATGTTTCAGTTTATTTTGGCGTTGGGCTTATACAATAAAATAATTAATAATAACAATAATACCTAAAGCGACATATATAATTTTTGAACCACGTTCAGTTAAAAAATACTAGAAAGGTGCGTCATCTCTACCTGTTTTACCCAATTCATATAACTAATTTATGATCAGTTGTCATTAGTATTAAGAAGTTTGAATACAGGGTGTGACAAAAATTAGCTACAATTTAACAAACTCTAACTTAATACAGCTTGAAGATTCTACTATACTTCACCTTTGAAGTTATGTCAGACGTAAGATAATTACAATATACCAGCTGTGATAAAACTTTTGAGAACCATCGATTTTTTTGCCGAAACGGTTTTTACTTTAGCCGTTTTATTAGTCTTGATATAGGATATATGTTTTTAATTCCGCATAAGTTTTACAGGATGTTATTTAATTAACGGCTAAAAATGCAGGGCGTAATTTTCAGCTTATTTTTAATATGTATCCTCGAAGCCTTCGTTTTTGAGATACAAGGTGTTAAAGTTTAATTTTTTTTTAGTTTTTTTCAGGGACGAGACTTTTCTCGAGACAAAATTATTCAAATTTTACACCCTTCAAAATGACTGTAATACATTTAAAGAAAACTAGTGAGTGTTATTTTTTCCCAGGTTGTGAACCATCTTACTCCCTCAAAATTTTGACTGCATCGCCACTGGCCATTTTTTCAACAAATTTGAATTCCTTATTCTGTTCTGTAACTTCTTAGTCTCTTAGCAAAATGTTCATTCATGCATGGGCAAGGCATATGGACCACGGAAAAAATGGTAAAAATGTAATGTTAATGAATTATGACTTTGATATTAGGTAGACCTATATGGACACTTTGCTAAATAATTACAACATATAACAAAATATTGACAAAATCTAAGAGACCAGAAAGTTACAGAACAGAATAATGAATTTAAATTTGTTGTATAAATGGTTAGTGGTGTCGCAGTACGAATTTCGGGGGGTAGAGGTGGTCACGACCAGGAAAAAGTAGCACCCTGTAGATTATATAGACAATTTCAAAGTTGGAAGTTGTTTTTTTGAATTTTGTCCAAGATCATTTTGATCCGAAGCAAAAAAAAAAGATAAAAAAACTATTACGAGAATTTTAGGTTTTAACAAACTTCTGCAAAATGTAGGGGTTTTATTTCACAAGCCCTGTATGTACTATTTACTATGTTTATATATAGCCATACAAGAATTATCCATCTTTAAATTTTGGTAGAATAGAAATTAAGTTTTTTATTACTGTCGTTAAAAAGAGTGACGTGCAAGTTAGTTATTATATTTTGCTAATATGCACGACACGATCCTAGAACCGGCGTCTTACCCAGTTGGTAATACGTTGAATTAAGGGGGAACTGCATGCAGTATTATGGATCATTTGCAAGCCTTCCGCCGCGCCGCTGCAATATTATGTTAAAACTATAAGAGATATGTATATATTCAATGTGATTTCAATAGGGCAATATGTATAGTGGGGCGCTAAATGCGATTTTTTATGAAAAAATCTAATCTAGATTTATAAAATAGAAGTAGATTTGTCCATTTTCGACCACTTTTTCACGCAAATGTTGCATTGATCCTTTGTCTACGTAACTGCAAAATTTGAAATAGTAAATTTTACTCATGTCTTTGTATTTCTGCAGCGCGTGAACTCTTTTGAACCCATTTTTAAACGAAATGTAATTTAAATTGCCTATACATAATACATTTTTTTGAGGTCGGACGTGCAGGAAGTTTTTTCTAATACGTAGGTACCTTTTGATCTTATTTTGAACTTGACTAGACCTTGTCGCTAGTTTTTTTCACTTTTTGCCTGCAGTTTAACAAACTTCAGCGTTAACACCTAATTAACGTCAGATAGACGTTGACACTTAAGTCAAATATCAGTGTTGAATTGACATCAAATATAACGTCTTAACACATCAAAACTGACGTCAAAATAACTTTTAGGCAACGTTAAAACGAGATTGATTTAACGTGGATTTGGAACTGATCGTATCGAATATATTTTACGTGAGTCGGACGCTCCACAATGCATGAGATAGATATCAATATTTATAGTTCCGCTAGCCTTTACTGCTAAACACTATAATTTGAAGATTTTATAGTGCCTAATTCACAACTTAACCCTACTTTTTCTGTGGAAGCCTACTTTATTTTTAGATTAATTTATTTATTAGCGTTCGTTCCTGCAAGGTAGGTACAGTACACCCACCTCAAATCGTCCAGTCGCGGAGAAAATTGTCCAGTTTTCTCCGCGTGGGTATCTACTATTTTGTATGGACATTCATTTCTACAAAGAAAGGTTATCCAAAATAAATGTAATAAAGTTATTACATAAAACTCAGTCATAACACAATTTCGATGAACTCGGACGAACCTGGAAGGAGGATAAAGTCGTGTGACGCACGTGGTGCATGATATCCGCTACGAACCCTGATTGGTTTATTGTGATTACGTGTATCCGAAATAATAATTTATATTTTTATCTTGGTCACGCACATTGTCAAACCATTCCGTTAATTGAAGTACATGCGTCTATTATAATATGCATTGATCTTAGAGGGTTTTCTTTTCGCCTACCGTAATCTCTACTTGGTGTATATTTCTTGATATCCCCGTGTATGGGAATCGGTATAATAGTGCACTGAATTTTAGAAAAAAAAAATTTAAAATTTCAAATATAAGTTGACGTCAAGAACGTTAAATAACGTAGAATCATAGGTCATTAACGTTACGTTAACGTTAAAAAAATCTTGTATCAACGTAAAAATAACGCCAACTTGCTACTTGGGTCCCCAATCAATTGCGAACTTTTTAAAATATAATGAAACTTTTTGAGTGAATTTCGCTACTTTAACCAATATCTGCCAGGCCTGACCTGCAAGTTTTGTAATGTTATCAACTATTTTTATATTGGAAAGATTTTTTCTCAAATTTGCTGCATTCTGGTTCTTTCTCCCTTATAACTTTTATTGTCTTTTTTACTAAATTTTAAAAGATGAGGCCTGAAGAAAATTTTATCTTTTAAGATATAAACAATATATACATATAAACATACGCTTCCTACTATTGGCTCAGGTCTTCTAAATATTTTGTTATGTATTAATGTGTTTAACAATATGTATTTAACTGTCAATTTGTTTATGAATCAATATATTTACAGTTAATTAGCTAACGCAGATCATCATTAATCTTCAGTAGTATTTATAGATGTATAATTGGATATTATCGTTTTAACAAATACCTATTGAGAGGAAATCACAATACTACAAAACTTGCTGTGTAAGCAGAGTTTGCTTTTAGGGTTTTACCTGTTATTGTCTAGCTTATGCTGACAAAGAACTTTAATATTACAACCACAAGTTTATCTTATACAATGCCTTATTTATATACTAAATTGGAAGATTTTCTTTTGAGATTAACAATGGTTTTAGCTAGCTAACCAGTTCTTCGGACCCATAAGTTGCATGCTATCAGGTTACAAAGAAAGGTCCTTGATGTCCGTTAAGTATATGATCTTTATTTTTTAGCTAAATTTCCAAACTTATGGCCACAGTAATCCCCTGATATTAATCCACATGAATCTCATATTGACATACATACTAGGTTTAACTGAGCCAGGCTTTCGTTTGTTGTAATTGGTAATTTGTTCGCTATCTATCATTTTAAACAATTAATCTTGCCAATTTTCCTAAAAGATCAATTCCTTTACTGAAAAAAATGTTTGTCAAATTTACCAAACAATATTTTAAATCAGATCATTTGAAATAATTAACAAAATACGAAGGAATATTATTGTAATCAGAAGAAACCCTAAAAAAAGTTTTAAATGTAGATCGTAGATATATTATATAAAAAAAACAAATACAACAATGTAGAAATGGGAATAATTCAATGTAAGCATCTTTAACCCAATATAAATTAAATACATCACTAAATATAGAACATTACTTGTAATATAATATGTATCATAAGAAAACAACTTGCTTGAGTAATTTAAAAGGGTATGTATGTATACGTTCCAAACGAATACCAGTTTAGTTAGAAAATACGAATAACTTGGCTGAAATTAATCTGCTACAAAATATAATAAATTTCATATAATACATATACTCCTAAATGTTAATAGTTTTAGATTTAACTGTAGTGAAACTTTTTTGGATAAAAAAAAGTTTTTTGTAAAACTTTTCTAATTCAAAAATTACTATAGATCAATATCTGGACATTTATTAGGCTGACAACCTAAATCAGTACATCGACTTTATACCCAATCTGGGAACCAAGGAAAATTAAAATGAACTGGTAACATTTTGCTAATAATACAGTATGGTATAAAGTTGAGAGCATGAAATTGTAAATTCCTTCCAATATGAACAATCATTAAATATATGAGTAAAAACAGATGTATTCTTATTTGTAATATTTGTTTACTTAGAGCCCTCTGCAGGCCAAGCGGTTAAACTTAGATCAAAATAACTATCATTTTCTTTCTTAACTTTTTGCAATTCGTTAGATGACACCAGCCGCTGGTCAAAATTTGACACTTCTAATTAGGACGGTTAGAAATTTTCATTTGAAGATTCTAAAAAGTGAAAATAGAAAACAATAGACGATAAAGACCTCTAAGTGGTGGTCGAAAATGACATTTTTGAAACTCTATTTTCTCTAAAATAGTTAAATTTAGGTATAGAACATGTCATATAAAATATGTTTAAATGCACTGAACCAAAAAACATTAATATATAGACATTTTTATTTGAAAATTCTGAAAAGTGAAAATAAAAAATTCCAAGTCATAATGTTTAAAATTCAACTACTTGGACGATAGAGATTTTTAAGTGGTCCAAAATGACATTTTTGAGACCCATTTTCTCGAAAACAGTTGAATTTAGGTATAGAACATGTCATATAAAAAATGTTTAGATCCACTGGTCCCAAAAAATAAGATGAATGTTTTCTTTTATTACGAATAGTGAAGAATGACCCAATTTAGTTCAGAACATAGTCATTTAGTAACAAATATATATTCGGTCTTTTCAAACATTTTTATTGGGTGCCATTTTGTTTATATTGGATTTCTACTAATATTTTACCAGTTTCTACCTATGCCACACTCCGCCATTTTGTTACGTTATGTTGAATTCGTACCCATTTATCCCTATATCACATTTAATTTTTGCCAAATGAATTATTGCATGCACTGAGTAAGATTTTTTATTAGGTTAAATTCGTACCACAACTTTACCAGTTTATTCCCATATCACGCTAAATGCTTACACAAAATTTGAAATTAATCTAATAAATAGGTTGTTTCAGGCTGATCTTTTAAATATTTACTAGGCCGCCATTTGGTTTTGGTATCTTATATTCAAACCAAAATATTACCAGTTCATTCTTATGTAATATTTGATTTTTGTGCAAAATTTGACGTAAACTGGATAATTAGATTTCTTTAATAATAATTTTTTAACGTTTCACTAGGTCGCCATTTTATTCCGACATATTGGATTTTTATCAAGATATTACAAGGTCATCCCCATATGATCCTAAATTTTCTATTCAAATTTGAAGTCAGTCTGATCTGTAGTTTTTAAGCTAAGCAGTGAACTGACAGACAAACAGACAAACAGACATACGGACTGACGGAATTGATGAAACATACTTTTTTGAATCTAGGGACGCTAAATCTTGGAAGATATGTTAAACTTCAGAGAGTGATTTTTTAATGATTACAAACATTTTATTTGACCGCTTTTTGTTCCGGCATCATATGGTGCTAATTGAAGTACAGTTTTACTAGTTCATCTCTAGATGACAATTAGTTATGGCACACAATTTGAAATCAGTCCATTAGGTTGTTTTTCAGGCTGAATTTTTAAATATTTCATTAAGCCGCCATCTTGATTTTTGTGCGAAATTTGAGATACATTGGATAAGTCGTTTTTTTAGTAAAATTTTTTTAAAATTCACTTGGCCACCATTTTGTTTTGCCATATTGGAGTTTTGTCAAATATACCAGGTCATCCCATATGACTCGTAATTTTGGAATAAAATTTGAAGTCAATCAGGTAAGTAGTTTTTTAGCTATGCCGCTAACAGACAGACAGACAGACAGTAGACAGACCGACGAAATTGAGTAAACATGTTTAAACGCAAATATTTGAAAAAATATCGGAGAGTGAATGTTTTACGAATACAATACTTTCCTTTTAAGAGGGAAGTAAAAAAATGTCTGAGGTGATAACTCTTATACAGATGACGTTACGAATCAAACCGGTATTATGAAAAGACGTGAAGTTGAAACAATCATTTTGATGGGTAGACCAATTTTTTTTAATTACGAACAGTATTCGAGTTATATAATTTATTATCATTCGGTAATCCGCAAGCATTTAAAAAATTAGGAAGTTAAATTTAATAGATGAAATATACATAGTAACTGCTAAGAAGGAGAAATAAATTTTGACTCTTCAAGTCATGCCTTGCGACTGGAGATTGAGATTGGTGTACGCTGTCATCTGCTTCGATCAACATCTATATTGAATTGCCTCCCATAGCTGCAGTGACGGCTCCTCAGGGGCGGCAGGGTCGGTCAGGCCGTACCAGAAAATATACAGGGAAAATTCTCTTCTCAAAAAAGTAAATAATTTTCAAAAATAATTTTGCAAACATCCTAAAAACGCATAAAACCAAAATGTAGTTTATTATTTCCTGGGCACATAGCAAAATAGGTGAGTAGCTCTATTATCGTTGCTTGACTGACATACAAATAACGCAATTAACAGCAGTCAGCGGGCCACCGTCCACAGATATTCTAATATATTTATTATATACGGAGGCTCGGCCAGCCGATTTCATCATCTCACATGCTAGACTTCATCTACTGATTCACGCGGTACGTAGTACATTCGCAAACATCCCCATGCTATAACCTCGGCTATAACGTTCGTCGTAGCTTATATCACCCAACACCCGTGTGGCCGTATCCCCAGAATTTTTTTCAAATTTGAATGCTACTATTTTACAGGTATTTATTCTAATTATTATAAAACGATACTACTTATTTTTAAATTAATTTGTTAGTTCTTTACATTAGTCATGACTAATGACGGTTATAAGTGCAAGTGAATATTTTCAAATATTATTTGCAATTTTATTTAGAAGTCGGCCGGCCGCATCGTGGTACTTGCTGGACAATATATTTTTTTGGGTCTATATGTATCTTTCACTTTGGCATCTATTTTATTTTCCTCTTAAGGCAAGATACATTAAAATATAAAAAAATTAAACTGACTAACTAGAGCGTTTTACTAACATTTTTTTCTTATTTATTAAATTTATACTCTAGCCCAGATCTGCTATATAGGTTGGTGCCTACCTAATTATCATTGATGAAATAAACGGAGAAAAATAAGATTAGTATTTGACCATATTTGGACGCGGCACCAATTTACACCAAATTGGCCTCAGGGGCGATTTTAGAAAACCTTCCTGGACAAGGGGTTAATTTAAAAAAATTTGTTAATATATTTTATTATAAATGGTATGAGAACAAAATAATTATCAACTATTTTTTATCATACTTGTTGTGATATAAGTAAAGAAAAACCGCCTCGACTAAATAGTTATAGAACAAAGTCCAATTTTTTTGCTGCAGCAAATATATTAATTACATTATTTATATTTACATCAATACTCTATCTATAGATATTCAAGAGACCTTATCCAACAGGTCGCTCTTGTGCTATAGTGTTTCCTAGCCAAGTTCTAAATCGTAATTTTCACGTAAAAATGTGTAAATTACATTGATGTTTGACCGGTCTGCGGGGAGGGGGGGGGGTAATAATCTCATTCCCCCCTCACCGTAAAACCGCCCTTGATTGGCCTTGAGCCTCGGCCGTCCCTAAATTTTAGAGCACGAGCAGTCACTGCATAGCTGCTAAACCTTCTTTCTGTTCTGACCATTCTTGTGCAATACTTTTTCAAGGAATTTAATGCAATTTATAAATTGGATCAAAAAACTTCTAGGAACTATCATTTCTGGTAAACATTATCGCCCCAGTTGGGGCAGACCCGTAAAACAAAACAAATCAGAACCATCTTTATGTGTGGTCCCTCCGCGGTCGACTGCTCTTTCGGACACAAGGCCCTTTTACAACTTGATAGACACAGGGTGGCCTTTTCTGAATAATTCTCACCTATAACACTTATCATTCGAAATGATGCTTTCTATAAAACTTAATCTAAATTGCCATATAGTTTGCGCGATAAAAATGCCAAAGACGTAAAGCCTGTGTGAAATCTTGTAGACATTATTTTTATTGATAAAAAAAATTGAGCTAATACAGTAGATTTTCTCGCGCAATAATTTAATTATTATTTGCTTGGGCTATTTTTTTATTCTTGGGCACTCATTAAAAAAATACAAGGTAGTTTCATCATCGCCGAGGTAGATGATTTTTTATATTTAGGTGGATTTTGGGGTCTTGATTACAAATCCGAAGTCAATTTTTATGGTCATATTTCGTTTTCGAGTCCTCAAAGTTCATAAAAATCCTAAAATTCGTTGGTTCATGTATGAAACTACTACAAACAATTATAAAAAGACGTTAAATAAACTCTCTTTTTATTTTCTTGTTGTCTTTTTTATCTAAAAATGTGGGGAACAGTCAAAAAACAGCCCTACTTCATATTTTTTGGACTGGTAACTTTTCCTTCATGTTGGCATGTTGACATCATGAAAACCTATCGAGATACAATTTCAAAGCAAAACATTAATTGATACAAATTAATTGAATATTTATTCTTGGAACAAGACATTTCTTGCTTCAGGGAAAAAGGGGATATGATAAAAGTATCGTGATTTATATGGTTTTCAGGGATTTCAATGGAATCAAGTTTAATTTTTCTAATAATTTTAACCCAGATATGCCTGAATTATTTTTTATTTCTTTTTTCTTTAAAAACCGTGAAAACTTGCTAAAAACTTCTTAACTAAATTTAAAAAAATAAGTTTTATGGATCTTTGTTAAATTAAAGTGTTTTTTGAGGGCGTCCTTAAAAAAGGACAATAGGAAAATACGCATAAAAACCAAATATACAATAACTTACAGCATACAGTTTTATTCAAAAAATATACAAGAGATTAAAACTATTTTAACATTATTAGCAACATAAAATTTCAATAAATTCATTTGTGGTAGATAGAAAAACACTCCAGATGAAGCGCAACATTACATTTCACACATTTTTTCTGGACTATTTTGTGACAAACTCTACACCGAGTTTGTTTCTCCTGTCTGACGATAAAGTGTTCTCTATTGTCAAAACGTGACTCAACATTTTCTAGAGATGAAGGACGGCCTCTCTTTCTAGATGTCCTGTTGGTTTCTAGAAGAGTTAACGCCACTTGTCTTCGAAATGATAAATGGTCAAGCTTTCCATTTTGAAAGCGATGTAGCTGCCACGCATTTTGTTCAGCAAGATCTAGGCAGTAAGCAATCAAGCAAAAGTACCATTTCTTCCCTCTGATTGAGGTCCTATATAGGCTAATGTTCCGATCGCAGCGATCAACTCCTCCCATGAAACTGTTATATACAAAGATACTGTGAGGCTGATTAACTGTAATCCGCTTTTTTTCTTTTTGTGAATACCTGGATACTTGATGTAAGGGTTGAATTGTCAAATTATTGGAAGCAACGTTCACTGTATTATTGTCATGCCATTTAACCAGCATCACTTTATTATCACAAGATCGAAAATCATAAGTTCCCCTTGTTTCCTTTTTCATATCATTTTTTGAAAGAACGGGACATTTTGACATCCTGTTTTCCCTGATAGTACCTGTCGCGCGAATCTGTCTATTGTGAAGTTCTTGCAAAAGTGGCACTGTGGTGAAAAAATTGTCAAAGAAGACATGGTATGGAAGAGATCCAAGTGTAGACAAAACATCTGAGTATTGCAAAATAATGGATGGTCCAAGTCCAAAAGTTTTGTAACTTATATTTAGCTTTGTGTTGGCACCTTGATATGGTTCCAGCCAAACACAATATCCGTAACTGGTGGCACCCATCCACATTTTGTAGCCATAGCGAATTGGTTTTCCCTTGATGAACTGTTTGCACCCGTGCTTACCAAAGTACGGCACCATAGACTCATCGACGCTGTGAGTTTCACAAGTTGGTGCAAAATTTTGGAAATTTTTGTTGATTTTCTCAAAAAGTGGTAGTACCTTGGCGAACTTATCCCCTTTATCAAGCAAGTCATTATCGCAGCAATGTAAATTTGACAATATAAATTCGAATCTGTCACGAGACAAACTGCTAGCTACAAGCTCGTTTCGTGTATCGCTTGAATTTTCCCAAAACATACGTCTTCGAGGCAAAGGCATCCGCTCAAAAGTAGAATCCCAAAAAATGAGGTCATTTCTGCATAAGTAATATTACCAACCTTATTTTTCTTCAAAGCATACTGATTACTGTATACAACAAACATGTCAATAATCTCGCTATCAAACATTTGCAAAAATAATTCAGTCGGCAGAAAATTGGGTTTGACATCATGAAATGTAGGCCAGGATATTGGATTTGGTTCTAGATCTTTGGAAACCCATTTGTAGTTTTTTTGTAAGGACATTTTTAGTAAACTCAGAGGAATATCGTCTTCATCCAAAGATTGATCTTCATTCCGAGTCATAATTTCAGCATTTGCCCTGAGCTGGGTACCGGGTAAATTATTGAGAGTCATTATTTCCTCATCTCCCGAATCCTCGTCAGTTAAATCTTGACATGCATTTGTAGGGGGCATAAGGGCTATATTAATTTCGTTCGAATCTGGCACAAGATCATCTTCTTCTAAGCTATGAAGAAGCTCATCTAAGGTTAAACCACTGAAAGAAAAAAAAAATATTTACAATGACCCCTACCTTTATGCCTAATGTCCTAAAATAAGGACAGCGGTTTTTTATGCATCCATCAAAACCAACCGCGTAAACAATGTAAATTTGTTGATTTGTATTGATAACAAGCATATGTTAGGTTTTTGTTTTTGATGGTAAAGTAAAAAATAACAAATAAACAAATTTGCAATACTCACCCAACTAGTCTAAGGTCAATGGAACATGCCATTTTTTAAAATAACACAAAGTAATAGCACAATAACTAACGAAGAACGTTTCAAAACAGTGCAACTGCGATGAACGCGTGTTAAAGCATATTTGGAGGTCACTGTCTGTAGGCGCCATCTCTGTAAAACTTAATGTAGTACATATTATATCAAAGTAAAGAAACCTGGAACAAATGTCCTTTTTTAAGGACGCTAGGCATATCTGGGTTAATTTCTGACAATGTATATTGTTGCTTTCCTACAAAAATCTATAGATGACGCTTTTTATATTATATTTTTACGCGCGATTCTCGAAAAATATCATTTGCAATAAATAAGTAGCCTATTTGTTTCTTTAATTAGATAAGTCCAACATTTTAAGCTAGGTTTAAGCCCCGAAAACTTTTAATCTGCTCTTTGCAATAAAACTTTGCAGCAACAGAACTAAATAAGGTTAAATCAAATTTAAGAAAAAATAAAATCGAGTTGAAAAGCACTAAAAAATAAACAGTGTGCATGGATGTAGGTCACATATTATGACATATTATGAACACTTTTTTTGTTAATGATTTTATCAAAAAAAGTTATTCTACATAAAATGTTTAGCTTATTAAAAAAATTAGTTTGACAAAAAAAAATTATAATAATACACGCAAGTTGCACAAAAAACATGCAAAAGCAAGTAGGTAAAACACAAAAATTGGGAAATCAATTTTTCTGAGCATAAAAATGTGAGATAAAAAGTTCATTTGAAGTTTTTTTGTACGAGGTGTAGTTTTTATGTAATTTAATGGTTAATAAGTAGAAAATTTCATCAAATGTTTTCACATATTCACCAATAATTTTCTCAAAAACTAAAACTCGTATCAAAAAACATCTAGAAGCTTTTTAACTTGAATTTGCAGGCTCTTCAATTTAGCTGTCTCAAAAGTTTTTGTTTAGAAACTTTTATTTTTGTATTTATTCCCGCCCATCTTATTTTTCATATAAGCAGACCTTTTCATGAAGAAAACATTTTTCGCCTACAATCACAAATATACAACTTGTCCATATGTTACCCAAATCCTCGCACACATTGTATAGGGTGTTTCACTTAAAATTCTAAACGCCGTTTTCCCCGAAATTAACGGGAATATCGAAATTCGGTAAAAAGCGTTCATTTGATGGGGTAAAATATAATTATTTACGACTAAAATAAAAACGATGCCGGCACAACTATAGGCGTCGCGACGCCAAGACAAGTTTTTCCTAGACGTCGAGACACCTATATTGATGACAGTATAGATTTTCGTTTAGCTCCTAATAATTGCAATGTAGTTAATCAAAAGGCTACTCTTTATCAAATTTGGATATCCTCATTAATTTGGGAGAAATTGACTTTGTAATTTAAATGAAACACATATAACACAAATTTCTTAGCAATTTGAAATCTAGATCATTTAAAATTCTTGCAATTTGTCTTTTTTAGCGTTGCGGCGCCTATGGGTGGTGACGGCGCCGTTTTTACCTTTTACCCCATCAAATAAATGCTTTTTATTTAATTTTGAGATCCATAATTCTGCGACAAAGCAGCGTTTGGAATTTTAAGCAAAAAAAAACAAAAATATATATATATATATATATATATATATATATATATATATATATATGTTTTCGAGATAGAGGCTGTAAAAGATAATTTAAAAAATTCGTTTTTATTAAATATTTCGGAAACGATTTTAGATATCAACTTGAAATTTGATACGCTTTTTTATGGCATAAATGAGTATTATTTTAGAATAAAATGATTTTTAATACTTTCGCCAATGGGTTGCGCGGAAAAAAGTGGATGTCCCTGCTTTTCTTCAGAATAAATAACTTTTTATTAATTGTGAATCTGTTCTAATGGAAAAAAAATATTTTAATTTTTTTCGTTTCATACATCGTTGTTGAGTAATAATTTGAATACTTCTTTAATAAATTTATATCCTTAAATTATTATTTCAAATGGTTTTTAAAAAGTTGGCGTTGAAATGTCAAAATCAACTCATTGCTCTTTGGTTGATTCGACATACTTAGTTGCGATTTGATATACCTAATATTAATATAATAATAATTATTTCCGAATTATAAACAAAATGGATTTTTTTTAAATTTTCTTTTACACCTTTTTCTTTCTTTTTTTAAGTTGGAATCACAACCTTATATAGCCCAGGTTTTATATATCTAGCATTTTTAAGTAGAATCATTTATATTATTTTTATTATATCGGTTCCATATTATTATTAGTATTATTTTTTTTTATTTTATCGAAATTGACAATCAATTTCTCAAGAAATGTTGGGTTCCAAACCCATCTCGGATGCGTGCATCAAAAGGATTGCTGGTTTCTATTAGTTCTATGTGTTGTCCTGTAAGAATTTTCTCACTATGTGGCAAGTACTGAGCAGGACTACCTTCTGGATGTCGATCAAGGTGTTAGTATGCAGTCCTATGATTTTCAAGTTCTGTTCTAGGGTTTTTGGAACTAGTCCAGTTGATGATATGATGATCGGTATCACATGAACCTTATTCAGTCGCCACATCTGCTGGGTATCTCGATGACCAGCTCCGCATATTTGGCCTTTTTCTCTTGATATTTATCCAACACGTTGTTATTGTTAGGTACAGCGACTTCTACCAAATAAGCTACCTTTGTTTCCTTATTTAACAGTACCAAATCAGGCCTAATATTCGTCAACCGTCTGTCAGTGATAATAATTTTAAGGCATTATTTTGAACTGGTTGGTATTTATAATAGGGCACAAAGGTGTTCAGGAGCCCATATTTATTGGCAAGCTTCTGGTTTATGATGGTACACACTTGGTTATGTCTTTGGAGATAGTCCGTATTTGTTAGGTAACTGCAGCCAGATATTATATGCTGTATAGCCTCCTATCAATCGCTACATTTTCGCCACTTATCGGATTCAAGTGACCGGTCTTTGATGATGAATTTTGTGTAATTTCGTGTGTTACTAACTTGATCCTGTAATGCCATTACAGGAATGTCTCCAGGAATAGTTGTCCATCCTTCAGCCACTTGTTGGATGCTTCCTTATCTATGTGTGGTTGATTCAAGTCATTGTGATGTCGGCCGTACAGTGCCATTTGAGCCCACTGTTCTTGTTTGTAGGGGGTCTGAATGTGACTTTAGGATGAAGTTGTCACTTGCGAGATTGAGTGGAGAATACGCGTTGTCACTTAAGGTCACTATGCGGTGGAGGCTTGATGTTTGTGCCTTGTTAGTAAAGAAATTTCTCAATTTTTGCAGCTGTCGGGCGTGCGAACTGGTCACGTTAACAAGGGATCTTCCACCTTCTCTTCCTGGTAAGGTCATTGGGAGAGTTGATGACCTTGGGTTGTGTGATTTGTACTTGGTCATCATTCAGTCATTCTGGAGTAGTTCGTTGTAGGTCCTCTAGCTCCATGTTAGTCCATTTCAAAACTCCGCAGCTGTAGGTCAGCATGGGCACAGCATAGCTGTTAATTGCTGTTATTAGATTTCCAGCGATCAGTCCTGTCTTCAGAAGAGCTCTCACTCTTTGAACGTACTGATCTTTCAGCTTGGTCTTTCTTTGCTTATTCCGGAGCAGTCTAGCTTGTTGGAAGCCTAGGTATTTGTAGGTCTCTCCATGGTTCATCACTAGAATTATTTCTCCATTGGGTAGGGCTACATCACCATTAATTACTATGCCTTTTTCGATGTTTAAAGCTTTACATTTTTCCATTTCAAATTCCATATGGATGTCTTTCGAGAAGGTTATGTTACGTCAATAAGCTTTTTCAGTTGGTTATGGTTTCCGCCATAGAGCTACATACATGTCCTGTATTGTTGAACCAAAGTGGACTTAGCGAGTCTTCTTGGTAAATTATCCTATTAATGTGTATCTCATCGGCGGTAAGAGATTGATCGCCATTATAGATCCACAGGTTCGTTCTCCACTGATGCTTGATAGTCCAGGAAATTGATGATCATAGGGTGAATTTTGTATATTCCTAGTACGTCTATGAGCCAAGGATGTAGTACACTGTCAAACGCTTTTTTATAGTCTATAAAACCAGTGTATATGTTGCGTTGTGTTTTCTGTGCCTGCTTAAGTACCACAGAGTCGATTATAAGTTGTTCTTTGCATCCTTGATGGTCTCGAATGCATCCCTTCTATTCCTCGGCTATTAGGTTATGACTATCAATATGGTAATAGATACGATTTGCAATGCATCCTGTTAGGATCTTATTATAATTATTATTCTTATTATTATTATTAATTTAGTGATCTCCTAGAACTTGGATAAAACTATATTAAGAAATGTAAATTTTGTATTTTTTTTTCACTTGTATTACAACTCCCAGGCTCTCATTTGTTCATTTCATTTTATCATCGTATTTTTAAATTTTGCATTACAACAAATGTATTTTTTTCTTTGTAGCAGTAAATTGTCGTTTTTGACAAAGTTACATCTTAAAAATTGAGGAAAATTGTATAAATTGTAATAATCGTAAATGTATAGAAGATTTGTTTACAACCATTCACAATATTTAGAAATTAATATTAAATTGCCTTATGAAGTTTTATAATTTTAACTAGTATTTGCTAAAAATGTTTTTTCTAGTTGCGTGCTTGAATTTTTCAAATTAATATTAAGCGACAGTTAATGAAACAATAATTAGTTTTAGATTTTTTATATCGATTTGATTATTGCTTTATACTAGTTAAAATGAACTCAAGTTTTTCCTAATATTTGTTCGTAATAGGTTTCGCTTATGAACTTATTTTATCTTTGTTTTCTCGGAACACTCGGAATAGATAAAAGAGAATAGGGTAATAAAATCTGCGTGTAGTGCGGAGTGCCAGATGAATGCATAGAAAAACGGATTGTTTTTTGAACATGTAGACTTTCATTTGATAGTCTGAAATTTAAATCCAATTATCCTCCTTAGCAATTAAATTAAATATGGGAACCCAGACGTAATTGAAGTCTGATTGCAATTTGAGTTCTTGGGAGGTAATAATTTTTAATAACATAAGTTAATTTTTAGACACTGGGACCAGATTTTCAGTTCATATATGGTTTATATGATGTCAAATTGAAACTATTTACATAACGGCCTCTTTTTAGAGGACTACAGAATCGCCCTCATAGTACTTTATAAGCAGTGATGATCAAAATTATCATCTTAAAAAAGATTCAAGATCAATCATATCAATAGTATTTTTATATTTCCCTAACAACGCGACGTTTGGTACAAGCCCGCTCGCTTTGTCTTTATTCAGCCTGTTTTTTGCCAAAGAAAGAATTTGTAAATCAGCAAATAAATACCTGAGGACCTATAATTTTTTGTCGGCGGCTTCACTCAACTCAAAGAGACGAAACAATGCCTAAGGTCTTTTTGGCTAGTCGGCCAGCATCTTTAAGAACCAGCCTGTATTTAAAACTTTTAAGATGGTTATTTTGTTAAAGCCTTGACGGTTTTTAAATGATTTTTATTAAATTTTGCGCGGAGTGTCTGGTATGGAATTTATCCGTATAGTCTTGCGAATATTTTACGGTTTAAATATTACATTTTATCACTATTTCAAAATCGTGAAATATAATTTTTAATAAATTTATTAATCGCCAATAATATGTTACGTGACATCGTAACGGTTGTTTCTTTTGTGTTATTGATCTCGTTTTATTATTGATATTTTTTCAGGTGAGTTCCAGAAATAATTCAACGTGCTACAGTTAGACAAGCAAAGGAGCTAATAGAACATATTTTAGTGAGTATCTATAAATATTTTGTAATATATGAAACGTCAAGATGGTTTGAAATATAAAGAAAAAAAATATAGAGCCCTGAAGGAATTTATATACCTATAGCGTATACGTCTTTATTATAAACAAAGATGAAAGTTTCATCATAAAACACGACAGTTAACAGAAAATGTTTCAAAGTCGGTCTTCTATTTTAAAGATTAGAAAACTACGGCATCAGTCAGAACTGAGGTACTGAATACAAAAATGTACGTACAGTAAATTAATCAGTACTTTTGATACTTTGGTAAGTATTTTGCTTAATTACTTTTGAATTATTATTGCTTTTTTTTAACGCCAATAAATAATATCTGATCCAAATAAATTAAAAATTGTACCTCTACGGAATAAACATAGTTCAGAATTTAATATTGGGCACCATGATTGCAAAAAATTGAATTCCAAACAACGTTCTACTTGTATGAATGCGAAGTTTTATTTTTAAGGCCAGCTTTAACGATTTTGCGAAAGCTTGACAGAATTTCAAAAATACCCACTTATGCTTGTTTTGACAGTCACAAAAAAGACAAGACTTATTTCAAATACCTACTGTTAAAATACTCCCAAAAATGCCTAGTTTACAATTTTGAAGTACTTAATGTCATAAAGAAGTTTCGAATTCTTTCGTATATAAATTTTAGCTAGAGCTTTAGTAACTAATAATATATAAGCACCACCATCAGCGGGAACTGAACAAGATCAATATATACATTAAAACTCAGGAATACAAAACGGTAAAAATGAAAATGTATTGTTAAATTAAACTTCGTGTCCCTTAAAACCCAACAACCATAAATTGATTTTTTTTAATCGGCAAAATTTCCAAAGGATACGAAATTACCTTTTTTTTAAGGAACACTCAGTATATATAGTTTTTCGAATTATTGACCTTTTTTTAAGCTTTCAAAATAAGAGCTTAGTGATTTTTCAAAATATAAGGAAACACTTTATATGGTGATTTAAAATGCAAGTTTTGATAATCCGAAATAATCGCTTAAATAAATATTAAAATATAAATATGTTTGTCATTTATTGTCTAGGGCTACAAGGCGGTTCTGGTAAACTATATAAAGCAGTGGCGGCTCGTGGTGAAGTGCAGCCTAGGTAGGTGCACAGTGCCGCAGGCGAAAATTTTTCTGTGCCACACCCATCGTGGCTATTTTTTAATGATGTTAGTGATCCATAGCTTTGGAGCATTTTTTAATACTTAGAGGAAATAATATGAATTTAGCAGATTTTAAATATATTTTTTTGTTCTTAAAAAACAGTTATGTGCCTATATCTTAAAGCTAATTTCGATTCGATTCAATCGATGCAAAACTGCTTCTGTCTCCGATGATCCGAACGCACTAATTTACGTTAATTCTATAACAAGCGAACACGTGCCTGCTGCCTGCAGCAGTGGCTTTATGCTGCTCCCATCTCTATTTGGCTTGCGGATAGTCAGCATTGAGTTGCCATAGCAACTGCCGTAAACAAATCTAAGCGAGAAAGCCGGCGTGCGGGGAGAGTCTCATGCGGAATTTGTTACTGCTGCTCAGGGGCATGCAGTACATGGAAGCAAGGGAAGCAGTGCTTCCCCAAAAAAAATTACAAAACATCTTCTAAAATGTAATTTTTGAAATAAGAAACCATTAATTTAGTTTATATTAAAAATGCTAAAATATTATCTTAATTATCAAGGCCATAATAAATGCGGCCTTGACTCCGACCGAGCCACAATAGAAATCGAATAGAACCTATGCGGGCCGCTAGCTTCTCTGCAGACAAGTTCTGTATGCTTGATTTCCTGTGGATCGAGCCAGAGGTTATTGAACTTTCCACCGGCAATTTTTGCATTTCAGTCGCGTGCTTTAAGTGGGGGCGGAAACTATCGTTGTTTGAACGGCTATCCGTGTTGTCAAGCAGCAATCACGATTGAAGATCCTGTGTCACTCTTGTCTCCCTTCTTCTATTGGACTTCTATTGGATGTTGATTCGAATATGTTTAAAATATTTGAAATAACTTTATGATACTATAGTTCACTAATAAAAGTGTTGCAATTTTGTCTTGTGTTTTGACAGCTAGAGCCCGAAAGCTCGTAGGGAACAGCCGCCGAAAGTGTAGAATCTAACAAATAGAAACGAAAACAATACAAACATTTCAACGAAATTATAGAAGGTAATTGTCACATTCCCATATTAAACAGGCAAATTTCTACATCTGCATTTAAGGCTTATACTTAAATGCACTGTGTATCCTCCACATCTTCCATGACAATGCAATTTTTAATGACATAAAAATATTTTAAATATTTTTAATACATTGACATTGAAAAGTAAATTCTATACGCTAACTGAGCAACCACCAACCATATATGGTTGTATGAAATTAAATATGAAGTAAGCTGTATTTTGCACATGGGAGCGAACCAATGACGAACCTTGATGGTTGTGTGTTTTTTGAAAGTTTTTATAGCAGTTGTAGGAGAATAGTATAGTATTTAACGAGAATGGTAAGGTGCTTATCACAAACGAGAAAAGCGTGCGAAGGCTGTAATCGAGTGAGATGGTAATAAGCTAAATAACATTTAAGTTGTGTACTAAGTTTTTTATAATAAAAATAATTTTATTATTATCGATTCAACCTTAAATCTCAAATAATATCGCTGTCACCAGTCTTTACAAAATAAAAAATGTCAAAAAACCAAAATAAAGTTAACGCGATGCAGAGAAATCTCGCGATTTGAACGGTTCAAGGTTAATTTTATTGCCATAATATATATCATAACGCACAACTGTGCGATATGCATCATAACGCACAAGTACGCGATATTATTCTTTACGCGCAATTGTATGTAAGAGTAGTTTTACTAATACAGGAGTAGAAAAATATATTCTGTGCTCACAGGTATTACAAGATTCCAGGAGCAGTTTTAAACACACTGAATACAAATAGTTAACAGACTTATAGAAGGATTATAAAACGAAGTGAATATGTAGTTTTTCTTGATTCTGTGCTATGGGAAGTTGATTGGAATATTTGAAGAATATTTTAAGCATATTCCAATCGTCATCGATATGGATGTGCATTTTTCAGTTTATGCAAAAACAATGTATTGCGGGCCGCAGAAAATAGCAACAAGGGTCTCTTGTTAAACAATCTAATCATCAGAGAAGTCATGCTTTAACCACGTCAAGTTGAAGTTACTTTTGAAGTTTGGCATCCAATGGCACGAGGTATGTATTGAAGCAATGAATATCGACAAAGCGCGTGACCAATAATAACGATTGGTTCCTACATATGAAGCTCTTAATTATTTTAGGATGCTTAGCGATTTCAATCTTTCTTTTACAATATTCTAAGACTGAAGCGTAAAACTTGGTTTCTTTTTTACCAGCCGTGCACTGTGGTTCTCATGTAGGGAGCTAGTGATCAGTTACAAAAGAATTTTCATTTTACTTAATCCCAGTAGCCACAGACCACCCAGTTTCAGGCTACAGGCTTAATACATTATATAACGTTCTTTTAGCATAAAAATAACATTTTTCGGTAGCCTTAAACGTTGTCCAATCTTTTTTTAAGTAATAAGAATTGTTCGAATATTAAATCTCCGCAAATTACAACCAGCATTTTTAGGGATTAAAAAAATGTCGGTCAAGGCCTTACCGAGGATTCTAGGGGTAGGAATTAAAGTAGTTCAGACCGGTCTGGAAAATCTGGTATCTTGAAAACCCAGGAAACCACAACAATAAAGAATTTATTTTATTTTTTGATTACACTTCCATCAGTCGAAAAATATGTAATATCTCTGAATGAAATTCTACATAGTGAATAAAAAATTAATTATTAACAGTTGGTAAAAAAATGGGAAAACATTTTGCATTTTAGATCAAATTTTACAAAATTGCTTCCGGAAATTCTTAAACAATAAGACAAAAGACTAGTCATCATATGGCAATGCATCTACACTTGAAGATTTTCCTAAAAGAAATAAATGTTAACTATCTCCCAATCTCAAAACTATCCAGTAACTTTCGGCAACTCATTTGAGACTATATAAAAAAACCACAGTAATAAGTTGAGTTCCTTAACAAGTTATTTCTAAATCCTTAGTGGACGAGTACGCCTATGCGGTCCGTTTTCTACAGTAATTGCAATCATATTAATCTAGATTGAGATGGGATTTGATTGACCTTTCTGGTTAAGATTAAGGTAAAAAATAGGTTATAAGGAAACTAACAAGTCACACATAAGGAAATCGTATTGGAAAAAATAATAAATAATATCAATATATAAATGTCTGTAATACCATTAGTGAACTTCGACACTAACGTTCATAATTTATGGTTTCTTCTCCGAAAGGATTGATACTAAATTAAACTTTTCTTAGTGACCGTGAAAAAAATGTTACTCGAACAGGCATATCCATTAAAAGCCAATTACCATTACTCGGCTAATGGATTCCCCACAAAAAGAGAATTGTGAAGTGCGCGGCGTGTTATTAAACTTGGTGACGTTTACGACCTACCTTTATAAAATTGCAGATTGGTTAAAGTTTATCTGCAAATTTTAAATTTTACGTTTAACAGAGTAGTATATTCCCTTTACTCATATCTTTAGAGCAAACATTTACGGAGTTACCATTGGCTCAAAAGGGCAATTGCCCTAGATCTCCCCGCACTGGAAGACCCCTTCGTAGTCGAGAAACAGAAAAAACTAATTTGTATTATATCTAGTGCAACTAATAATTTTCAAGTAGGCCCGATAGCTAGTTATTCCTTGTTATTTTTGTAGTCTGTTTCCTATCAGAACGAAATTATTACAAGACAAGTGGGAATCCAAAGTAAGATGTGTCACCATAAAAGAGTTTAGCATAATAGAAAATAAAATTTTTAGCCTATAAGATTAGTTTTTGTTGTCTTCAATTCTTTTTTTTAGAATGAGCCAACTTAATCATTGTTATTTATTTGTCGTTTTAAAAGACACTACGCCATATAAGTCAAGGAAGTTTCGATTTATACCTTGTTTTCAAATTTTAATTTATTTACTTTCCTCCTAGAGGGAAGTATTGTAAGCCTGAAAAAATGCTGCTTCATGGATTTATTTCAAAATGTGTGCTATAACTAATTGTGGTATAGGGATCAACTAGTAAAATTGCGGTACTAATTCAAGATGGCTGAATAAAATTACTGCCAAATAAAATGTTTGTATAATCGTGAAAAAATCACTCTCTCAGGTTTTACATATCTTCACGTTTTAGCGTCCCTAGAGGCGAAGAAATATGTTTTACCAATTCCGTCGAACCGTCCATCGGTCTGTCTGTCTGTCTGTCAGTTCGCGGTATAGCTTAAAGAGTACTTACCCGATTGACTTCAAATTTTTATCAAACATTAAGGGTCATATGGGGATGACCTGGTATCATTTTGACAAAACTCCAATATGGCAAAACAAAATGGTGGCCTAGTGAATTTTAAAAAAAATTTACTAAAAAAGCTACTTATCCAATGTATCTCAAATTTCGCACAAAAATCAAGATGGCGGCTTAATGAAATATTTAAAAATTCAGCCTGAAAACCTACTTAATGGACTGATTTCACATTATATGCTATAACTAATTGTCATATAGAAATGAACTAGTAAGGTGATATTTTGGTAAAAATCCAATATGGCGAAACAAAATAGCGGCCTAGTGGGATGTTAAAAAATTATTATTAAAAACTAGTTATTTAATTTATCTCAAATTTGGCAAAAACCTCAAAGTATTATGTTGGAATCAACTGGTAATATTTTGGTACGAATCCAAGATGGCGGAACAAAATGGCTGCTTAATAAAATATTTAAAAATTCAACGTGAAAAAACTGTTTAATGGATTGATTTCAAATTGTGTGATATAACTAATTGTGGTACTAATTCAAGATAGCCGAGCAAAGTAGCGGCCAAATAAAATACAGTAGAAGTCACTCAAGACTGACTTTCGTCACTTTTAGCGTCGTCGCTTAAGTTATGGTGAATTGGTTGGACTTACATTTAAATACATGCTTAAAAAAGTTGCATTTAACGTCGTCGGCTATAACGTTTAAAGTTTTAAGGTTTTATATTACGTCTTAATACACGTTAATTTTTATTTGCTGTGGTCGCGTATAGCATCTGATCGCATAACATGGGAACACGCGGCAAAAATAGTCAGTTTAAACTCGACTGTTCTGAGGTTAGGTTAGGTGAGGTTATGCCGGGAAAAAAAGGAATGGGTTATCAATAGAAGAGAAAGGTGCAACTATTGCCAGATTGGAAAATGGAGAAACCAACGCAACTCTTTCGGTTGAATTTAATTTATCGCATTCCACAATAACTAGAATGTGGAAAAACCGTGAAACAATTAAGAAAACTTCTAACGACAATTTGTTAAGAAAGAAGAAAACGCAAAAATCGTCTCACGAAGGTATCGAGAAAGCCTTGCTTCAATGGTTTAAAGAAAAAAGAAGTAAACGAATACCAATAGGTGTACCAGTTTTAATGCAAAAGGCCGAAGGATTTGGAAGGTCTTTGGGAAAAGAATATTACAAATGTTCAGAGAGCTGGGTTAAAACATTCCTACCTCGAAACCATATTGTGCGTCGAAAAATATCGGGTGAATGTGTTAGTGTTAACACCGAAGTTAACGACGATTGGATAAATACTGTTTGGCCTAACTTAAGGAAAGGCTACCAGGATGACCAAATTTTTAATGCGGACGAAACTGACCTCTTTTTTAAAATAAAGACTCAGACAACATTAGAGTTTAAAGGTGAGAAATGCTCTGGTGGCAAGATGTCTAAACAAAGAGTAACAGTACTCGTCGTAGCAAACATGTCCGGAACAATCAAAAGAAAAATGTTGGTTATTGGGAAATCAAAGAAGCCAAGGTGTTTTAAGAATGTGAAGCGTGCCCTTGTTACTTACGAATCTAGCAAATAACCCTAGATGATTTTCGCTCTTTTTACCAAGTACTTATATGATCGAAATGAAATTATATTGAAACTAAAAAAAAGTCTGCTTTTAATTGACAATTGTGCAGCGCATCCAAAGGTACAATATTTGTCGTCCATAAAACTGTGTCTTGTCTCCAAATACAACTTCTGTACTTCAGCCGTTAGATTAAGCAATAATCAAAGCTTTAAAAACGTATTTTTGCAAATTTCAACTAATGAACATGATTGAAAATGTTAACAAAAATTTAGATATGAATTAGATTATTATAGATGGTATCCAAAGCGTGGGAAAGACTACCAACAGAAATAATAAAAAAATGTTGCGGTGCTGGTTTTCTGTCACAAAATATTGACTCGTCTGTACCTGATGAAGATTGAAATGACCTTCCATTAAGTGAATGGCTGCGGAAACATCGAGAAAATGCTATACCGAAGAAGACTTAGCTGATTTTATAGGATTTGACGAACAACTAGAAACAAGCGGTGAATTAACAGATGACGATATACTGGAAAGTATTCACAATAAACTAGTAAAAACAGTGCAGAATTTTGACCGCCTACAATTTTAAAAGCGATGCAGGTTATTTCTACAATGAGAGACTTTATAGTTTTTAATGATAGGTTTAGAGAGGATTTTGTTTGTAAAATGTTGTGAAGCTTGAAAAGGAATTTAAAAGAGAATTTTTCAGAAAAGAAAATCTGTCCAAAATTACCGATTATTTAATAAATAGATACATACATAATGTGTACATATACATTTACATATTTACTTTATTTATATAGTAAATGTTTTTCTAAATATTTTTGATATGCCCAGTTCTATGTTTAAATAATTATAGAGACGTTTATTTACGTTTTTTATAAAGATTTTTAGTGTGAGCACTGCTAGGAGTTGATCCTCCCTTAAATCGAATATAGCGTCTGGCCGGGTAAAACGTTCGTATTTTGTCGGTTCCTTTGCAGACGTTATATCCGACTTTTACTGTATTTGTAATGGTAAAAAATATCACATTCTCAGGTTTTACACATCTTCACGTTTTAGCGTCCCTAGATGCCAAAAAATATGTTTTATCAATTCCATCGGTTCGTCTGTCGGTCTGTCTGTCTAGCGGTTCGCGGTATAGCATAAAAACTACATACCCGAATGAATTAATTATTATTAATTCAGCTTGAAAAACTACTTAATGGATTAATTGTGTGGCATAACTAATCGTGGAATAGGGATCAATTAGTAAAGCTGTGTTACTAATTCAAGAGGGCGTAACAAAATGGCGGCCAAACAAAATGTTTGTATTCGTGAAAAAAATCATCCTCTCAGGTTTTACATATCTTCACGCTTTAGCGTCCACAGATGCCAAAAAATATGTTTTATCAATTCCTTCGGTCCGTCTGTCGGTCTGTCTATCTGTTTGTCTGTCAGTTCGCGGCATAGCTTAAAAACTACTAACCAGATGGACCAGGATGACCTGGCGGAACAATGTTAAAAAAAATATTACTAAAAAAACTAGTTATCCAATTTACCTCAAATTTTGCACAAAAATCAAGTGTTACAAAGGAATGAACTTGTAACATTTTGATATGAATCCAAGCAAGCAAGACAAAATAGTGGCCTAATTAATTATTTAAAGATCAGCCTGAAATCTAATAGACGTCTAGATCGTTTCATATGGTCAAAATGTGTATACTACAGGCATCTAGAACTTAATTTCAATCGCTTGCAATAGATGCCATTTTCGTACACTGGAAACTTATTTGCAACTTAGTTTTGACTTAAATCAGCGTAAAGCAACGTAAAGGATTGGTTAGCCTTTGCTTCTGTTAATTTGCTCCTAGGCATTATTATGAATTGAATGATCATGGTGACAATGCAATGTTACTTGTGTAACATTGCATTGTACTACCAACTTTGTGTCTTGTAGTCTACTGCTAAAAATCTATCAGATTTTAAAATAAACAGTGGCAGACTATAAATTTATTAAAACAAAAATCGAAATGGTTGCCCACGCGCACACCAGAGGCTCACTCAGTTTTCTTGTGATCGGAAAAAATAGCACTTTAAACACTTATTTTGCATACCAAATTGCAATAAAATACCTTAAGGGGGAACTGCACCGAGTATTATGGATCATTTGCAAGCCTTCCACCGCTGCAATATTATGTTAAAGCAGTAAGAGATATTTATTAGCTTCAATGTGAGTTAAATCGGAAAATACGTATAGTTGGGCGTTACATTGGAAATTTTATGAAAAAATCAAATTTAGAATGATACAATAGAAGAAAATAGAAGTCCATTTTCGACCATTTTTTGACTACTTTTTGACGCAAATGTCGTCGCATATATTTTTTTTCCACAAGATGGCTCTGTACCGCCTTACATTAATTCTTTGCCTACATAGTTGTAAAATTTGAAATGTTAAATATACACTCATCTCTTTGTATTTCTGCAAGGCGTGAACCCTTTTGAACCCGTTTTTAACAGAAATGTAATTTAAATTGCCTATATATAGCTCAATTTTTTTAAGTTGGAACGTGCAGGAAGTTTTTTCTAATAAGTAGGTGCCTTTTCGTCTTTTTTGCGTGCAGTTCTTTTTTAAAGGGTTTAGCAAATATTAATAAAAATCCTTATTTGTTTGAAAAAGTTTAATAGGATAACGTGCTCAGAAGATTTTATTTTTCTCGAAAACCGTCCATTATACCAAAAAAAAACACAACACAAATTTGAAGTACTTTTAGTTGTTAGTTGCAAAAATACGATCAGTTTTCAAAATAAACAATGGGGTACCAAATATGTACTAAAAGAAAAATTAGAATTTGCTGCCCATGCGCACGCCTGTTAAGGGATTTTCCAAATAGTAGTCAAAATCCTTACTTTTTAATACATTTAACACCCTGTATCTCGAAACGAACATTTTTTTTAAAATAAGCCCAACAATCAGCCCTAAAACCTTGGCCATGTACTTAATTAACACCCTGTATACTAGTTTCCATATACGCATTTGCAGGTCCACACAACAATTAATATTTTAGTTAGAACTAGCCTGTACTATAAATAGTACACTTCTCCATCTTGTATTAATCAGCACACAAAGACGTATTTAAATTTTAAGGCTGGCAGCAAAAGTAATAGTAAAAGGGAAAGAGGAGCCTATAGGTTAAGTCTTGCTTCATTGGGTTGCGTTTTTTATAAAGGAAGTACAGTAAGTAGTAAAAATAAAAGGATAAAAAGGGTCAAAATAGGAATTGATTATTTTTGTTGCATTTTTGATACTATACAGTTTTGTTATATTCTCGAAAACGATAGATACAAGGTATAGATAGAGTTCAAAAAATATGTTTACAAAGTTGAGTTACTAAGTCCTAGATAGGGATATATTAGTAGATACATCATGTTCCGGTATATGTGCCAGACACTGGCATATGGTCTGACTCTGGTCACGATTTCAACGATAAAATTACCTAATAAGACTATATAACCCATAGAACGAGAGTTTCTCGGCCAATATATTGTGTGAGAGTAACTCCCGCTTGCACCAACAATTTAAGACAAACGTGTAAGTCAGTATTAAATTCATCGTAAATAAAGTCGACGTTTTCAAGACCTTAAGGTCGCCTAAAACTAATTTCTAACCTTTTTTCCACAAAAACATTTTGTAAGGGGCATAAAGTATTGTTTTAATATGAAAAACTTTAATGACTATCTAGAACTGTGGGAACTAATGCCGACGTGAATTTTGACCCATCTGGATACTCGTTTTTTTTAATCACTAAGGCGGTGTTGACAGGTTTAGACCTCCCCTTCCACTGAATTTCTGGCTATGTGCCTGATGCTAAAACACATAACGTAGCACAGAACCCTAAAAGAAACGCATGTAAAGGATTCTACGCTACAAAGGTTTAGAAATTTATCTCACACAGATTTCTTCTGAACTCCACAATTTATTAGTATTTTTAAGTTTGAGTGTTCCTAGCATTAGATCAATATTTTTGTATTATTCAGCCCAGAGTTGTGATAAGTACTCAGCCAAAGTACTTCAAGTAACTAGTATTTAATACATGATTTTTAAAATCTACTTGCAGTATGATGTACCAGTATTTTGCAAAAGTACTTAAAATATTCAGTATTTACTTAAAAATGAAAATAATTCATAAGAATAAAGTACATGCTTTATTTTAAGTATATTTTCTGAGTACCTAAAATATATCTAAATACTTAAGTAATTTTAGGTATTCAGTATTTATGAAATACTTAAAATATATCTAAAATACTTAAGGACTTACTTATATCTAAATACTTAAGTTTTTAACCGATTTTTAAATATTGCAATCATAAAGTTATTTTTTTTTACTCAGCTCTGCCTGAGCCGTACAAAACTTAATGTCTAATTGTTACAGTTCCTATACGTCCAACTTTATTTATTCAAAATAGAGCCCTCTAGAGGCGAAACCCCCAGCCACCCCTCTTCCCTTTTTAACCCGCCCATGTTTTTATCTCAGATTTGCGGTATTACTATAACTGGAACAGCACTTTTTAAACGTCAACTTCCTGAATGTGTAAATAAAAATATTTAAACAGTAAACTAACATATTGCTCAATAATCACCGGAAACAAGAAAAATGCATCTGTGGTTAACTTTCAAGTTGTAAAATGTATACCGTTAAAGGCACACAGAAGAAACAAATTACTTTTAGGTCGTTGATACGTATCACAGTTTTTAAAGCAAATTTACATATTTGATTGGCCATCATTTATGCTATTCACGTAACTGAAATTATATCTTTTGAAACCTTAGAGATTTGAGAAAAAAACAGGCAGGATTCCAAATGTTTTTTTTAGAATTATGCTAATTACTGATGAGTGTTTATATAGACCAGGAAATATTGCTTTCTAAAATTCTCACGGTGAATTATAATAAGTTTGTGAAACCCAATTATATTAAGAACCATTTCATTGAAGAATGGTTACGGTTAAACATCTTAAATTTTAATATATAAATCATTAAGTATGATTAGGATGCCACTTATTTTTGCAAAAGAAAAGTGATTTTCTAGCTATGTCTCAATAAAGGGGCCATTTCAAGGTACCGAAAAATGTTACAAATATAAATGTATTTATTTACTGTTAACACAATGATTAATTTCTAGATAATACATTTCGTTCTGTAGAATGTGTAAGTAAAAATAGTATGCATATCTAGAAAGCTATTCTTTTGAGAACTTATTTATCGTCTTGTGTTACAAATTATTGCGGATTTATGCTTTCCTTTTCTGCAATTTCGTTACTAAATCAAAGTATTTTATGTATATGTATGCTCTCACATAAAAAGCACTAATGAAAAGTGGGAAAAAAGCAAAAACAATAGTTATAACTGTAATATATTTTTATTGTTTTACTATACATCCATTTTTTACATCAACCATGTCCGATATTTAATAGAGACAGTATCTATTCGGGCGCGAGGAAGAAATATCTATATATATATATATATATATATATATATATATATATTATATATATATATATATAACCTCAATCTATATATATATATATATATATACTCTTCTTTTTAAATTTCTAGAACGTATTTCCCGGACTCATGCAGAGTGCGTATGTCTTATATTTCTTTCTTGCGTTATCCCGTGCTCGAGATA
>JAUTXW010001365.1:1442500-1470000 GCA_030620095.1 Kuschelorhynchus macadamiae
CACCAGAACTAATCTATTTACTAATTCCGGAGACACTGGAGTGTACTTATGAAAAGCGGATCATACTGAATATATATATATATATATATATATATATATATATATATATATATATATATATATATATATCAATAAACCCAATAGGCAATAAAGCAGATGACAAATAAAAAACGAAATACAAAAATAATAACCATTTAATTAAAGGAAACGTCACCAACATTTTGCCTAACTATAAGATTAGGTATTGTAACATACGGAAAAGTCATACCATCCTCAGTAGTAACGTTATAGGTTTCGTAATCTGGAATATGATTAAAATACTTGATAATATATTCTTTATGATACTCAACATTGTTTGTAAAAAGTTCTGGATCTCTAATGAATTTTGTTGAGGAAATTGGCAAATAACTACTTTTCATAAACTCTTCATACTTTCCCAACTTTGTGTAGTTTTCTGCTGCTTCTAAGCTGGTTTTTTCTTTCTCAAAAAGCATTCGTTCTTCTTCACTCTCTACTAGGTTAAGAGGCAAGGCACCAAGAGCGGCAGGCTCTTCATATAACTGTGTAGCTGTATCAATAATATCGTTTTCCTGAATACTAGTTTTTGATATTAGGGTGTTAGTTTTATCTGACGGTGATGGTTTTACTAGCTGATTCGTTATATTTTCTAGAAAACACGGCGAACTCTCGCTATGAATCGAAAAATTACCCGTTGAAGAAAAATCGCACAAACCGTTCCACATGGGGTTTTGTTTGCTAAATTGGGTTAGAGGATTCGTCATAATCAGATTTTGGTAAAAGTCAGCAGTGCTTGTCATATTTCTTCTTCGTTCGCAAGGACGAGGGAGCATTGGAGACGCACCAATTGACCTATCTCTTAAAGTACTCCGAATGGCTTTTCTCATTCGAGCATCTTTGGGATTATAAACGTAACCAGGATACTTGCGCTTGTGTTCTTGATCGATATCTTTTGCCTTCTGAAAATACTTATTCTTTTCCTGTAAACTCAGATCCTTCCAAGTTTGTCCGAGGCGCCGGCTAATTTCTTTATTGGAATCTGCTGGGTACAAATGAGCTAGAGTTTTTCTGTGTTCGTTAGCGTATAACATAAAGGCGTTCGGTGGGCGCGGAATTTTTTGTCGTATTAAAACAGGGCAGAAAACCCGACTGCTATTGTTATTTAAAATGTGATCAGTATCCCCAATGCAACAATTCATTTACCCACGTTTACTTTTTGTCGTGTTTGATCGATTGTTGAATATTCTAACAAAGAATTCTTTGTTTGTAGTTTATTTATCAGAGTGTTTCTCTAGCAACGGCAAACGCGAAGTGGTTCTCAGAAAAATTTGCAAAAGTAGCTATTTTGATTTTTCCTCGGAAAATTAATGTATAACAGATCCATTAATATCGAACATGATGAATAAGTTCAACACTATTAACTACTGTAGAAATTTTCTCTTCTAAAGTATGTTAACACTTTGTTTTTGGCGTATCTATTACAGTTGATAATATGTCTATTCATTTAAAAAATGACATTATTTAATTATAGACTTTTAGACGTTAGCACTGACAGCTGTTCTAACTTCTTTTAAGCCCGATTTCCATTCAATTTGATAGAGCTACATTTCTGAAGAAATTGAATTTCTTGGCCAATTTGCGCTATTATTTTTACGGATAAAGATGACATCAATGTAGTTAATTATGTAATTAAATAATAATTTCATATCGTATGGGGCTATATTATGTCGGTGGATCTTCGGATACTACTAGAACCTTTATTTTAAGATATCTAAAAACCTTTAATGTTAATATATTTTTATTACACATTACATGTCATAATAAGATACTATACTACTATTCCTGTCTGGAACATTGTCTGCAATGCCGCAGATGCAATGATCCATTTAAGTCAAACGATGGTGAGTGGCGATTTCGCTCTTCTTTTAGCGAACCCCGAGTAGGGCAAAGGCACAAAAACCTTTGATTCGAAAAATGAAGGATTTTTGCTGAATTGTCATAACTTGTCATCGCTTGAAGCAAATAAATATCGAAAAGCTGCAAAAAATATCAACTTAGGTTTTTTAATGGAACACCTGGTATATTATATGTCCATCAAATCAGAGGGTTCGTTGACGGTTATAAATTTAATATATTTGATTTAATATACTTTGTTTTGCAATGGACAGGGCCGGCGCTTTCATAAGGCAGCCTAGGCGGCCGCCCAGGGCGGCATATTTTGGGGGCAGGATTTTTATGAAATTTTAATACTTGGATAACAATTCATAAAACGCACTATAAAAATTAACCTCCAGTATATTTAAAAAAATTAGTAAACATTGCCACCAACCCATTTGGTATTTTCCTATTATTTCTATTTGCGTAGGTATCTACTGCCTTCAAATACTCCAACATTTTAAGTGGATTTAACACAAATACAAATCGCTGACAACTGATAACAGTACGCGGGTTGGTTATACCATGATGGGAAGAAAAATTGGTTATATTTAGTCGTTTATCACCGACTAAATTGTTTGTTGTTTTTTCCTGGTATTTTCTTTGTATATCCTATGATTTGTTATGTGTATTAACTTGTGTATTTAAGTTGGACCTACGGCTTTTCTCAAAAACTTTATTAGCCTTATGTGGCAATCGTAGTTGTTTGGCAGGCATATTAAGAATTGTAAATATGGACCTACTAATATAATAAAATAACTGTTTTACCTGAATATCTATGTAGAGACTGGCCTTAAGTATTTTGTAATTTAATTTAGTTTTTATATGAATTATTTTAGAGTTCCTAAAAAGTCAAATGTAGAATTATTTATACCTTTTTGTTAATTATTCATCAGTTGGGTTATGTTTGGTACTTTAAAGCCAAAAATATATTATGTATTCTTATTATTTTATTAGGTAGTTTCATTTTTGTTCAAATTAATTTTGATAAGATGATTTCTTGAATATACATATAAGTCGTTTTTACAATTATTGTAATTATTACGCTATGTTAAATTTGGGTGGCGGCAGCAATATCGTTCGCCTAGAGCGGCAAATTTGGTTGCACCGGCCCTGGAAAAGGAAATCGATGAAATAGATCTCCCCAGAGAAATATTGGAAGCCGTTGAAGAGGCGAAGACTGGCCTTTTGCCCGCCAAATCCAGAAAACTATATGAAAAGACTATTTGTTGTGGTGTGCTAGAAAGAATGTCGCTGACAGTGGGGCCATAAAAGGGAAACTAGCGTATTTTAATGAAAAAGTAAAACGAAACAAGCCGTCTTCCCTTTGGAGTTAATATAGTATGCTGAAGACCACGATTAATTTAAATAACAACATCGACATTAGTAAGTACGCAAAACTTATAGCTTATTTAAATCGCAAAAACGACTGATATAAACCAAAAAATTTAAAATTTTAAGCAAAGAAACTATTGAAACATATCTAATGAATGCTCCTGACGAAATGTTTTTGATGATAAAAGTTTCCTTGGTTTATGGAATATGTGGATGTGACGATATTCAGGGCCTCCAAGATTATCTTTTAGTATCCATAAAAGCATCTAAAACCGATGTAGATCGTATGTTTATGGTAGTAGTTGGAAAATAATCCTTGCCCAGTTTTACTGGACTTAATGCTATGCTATATTTGGCTCTAAGACCAATAGACTATCAGCTAGTGACATATTTAGGTGTCCCATTTTCACACAAGCCTCGAAGAGGTTTGAAAAGTATATCGTTATTGAGTAGAACGAAAGGAAATTTACGAACGGCCCCTGGGGATAGTATATGGAGAAATTCGATTTTACTTATCAGAAGTAAAAGGTGTCTGTTGTCCATATTTTCACGCAAGCTGTGTTCACTAAATTATTTAATAGAACCTGGTTTTGGAAAGTGATGCAGGGGCTAAAGGGTTGAAATAAGGGTGCAATCTTATTAGGAAAATCAAGATATTGACCAATTTTCCCACACATGCTTTGGTCTTCAAGCCAGGTTCTATTAATTAATCATTTAGTAACTACAGCTTGCGTGAAAATATGGGCAACAGCCCACCTTTTATTTTTGTTAAGGAAAATCGAATTTTTGCATGTTATCTCCAGGGGCCACTCGTAAATTTCCTTTTAATCTACTCAACATCGATGTACTTTTCAACTCTCTTCGAGACTTGCGTGTGTAAATGGGGCACCTAAATCTGCCACTATCTGACGGTCTACAAGCCAAACTGAACATAAACAATGTTTTTGTGTTATACAAGAACATTAAGTGCTCTATGCAAGTTGTAGGTAAAAACACATTTGGAGAAATGTCGCAAAAAAGTTTCAAAATTTTGAACTAACCCGATACGGAATAGTTTACCGATCACTGCTTCCTCCGAACATCTGCCACCCTTCTTGCCGAAGCGGCAGAAAATATTACGAATATAAAACATCATGCTGGATGAAAGTCAACTAAGGTAGCTGAAGTATATATCGAAAATACCAAAATCTCCACAGAAAAGGTTACAAAAAAATATTATCGTGTGCAAGTTGAGTTGTGAGTCTTCTACATTTTCATGTCATTAGGGTACCAAATCAAGCAACCAGTCTTCCACATCTTGTCATCGGGGTGCAAGAGGCAAGGATTCTACATCTTTATATTATAGAACAAATGAAAACCAGTTACAGCGGAGCTATTGTAGGTAATACTTATCTGATACAATGAAATGTTCAAACCGAACTATTTTAACAAAGTTTCTCAATCTGAGAATTTTAGAAACGCAACTTCGCCTGAGACTCAGCTAAGTGGCGTAACAAGTCGGGACCTGTGTTCCAGAATCAAAAAAATGTATTTGGTCTAAGAGTTCTTTTTTTTTTTGAAAAATATGTGCTTGAGTATCATTTTTTAGCTAAAGAATTCCTCTCATTTGTTATTAAGTGAAAATTCTTTCATATGAAACAATTTTGGGGGCGTCTTTAATATTTTGTGTTTTTGTCCTGTAACACCTTAGATACACACTTCCACAATGAAAGCATGTAGCAAACTTAGTCTACATGTTAAGATATTTCATACATTATTTTTTAATAATTTAAGTTCTCGTTAAAATAGTATGATAGTTTAAAAAACTTTTCTTCTCGACGTTCTGTGCATGTTTAAATCTAACATTCAAATTATTTTAAAATTAACAAAATTTTGGTTAGATAACACAATACCTAATTTAACCATAATGTCTTAAGTGATGCTACAGTTATATTTTAGTCAGCATGATTTTAAAATTCGCTTTTTTAAGAATATGTTGCAATGTAATCTTAATACATAAAAATTAAACATTTTGAAAGGTTTGTGGTAAAAATTGTTCCAGGATTAAAGAATTATTAGTAATTAATCTTTGCTGCATTTAGTAAGCTAGCAACAGAATTATCGTGGAAATTTTGCAATTACCAACAGTAAAAGTAAATGTATCTCCTATCCTAAAAATGATTTTTAATGTTTTAGTTTTATTTGGATGATACGGAGTAGCGTCACGCAAAAAAAATTAAATTGAAGAAGTGACAGATTAAATCTGTCGTTTAACAGATTTTTTCTCTCAGTTAACAGGATTACTCTGTCGACAGACAGAGTTGATTTATATATAATAATATGCGTTGACAAATTTATTCTGTGAATTGACAGATTAAATCTGTCAATTGACAAATTTATCTGCCAGTTATTAGATTTAAATATTTCTTTTGTGGCACTACTACGCTGTCGTAGGATGACATAGTCACACATAAAAAATCTTCCAAAAGTGGTCACGCGCTTTTTTTTTACACATTTAGACATATATCGAGAATATTTTTCAGATATATGGAGAATATTATGGCGGATATTTTATGAAGTTTCTATAAAAAAGTCTATACACATCCTAGCTTGGACTACAGATCTGTCAAAACTTAAATATCGACAACTTTCAGCATGTATGGCCATAATATCTGTTCGTACAAGTATCTTTGCCAATGACGTAGAAGTTTACAAGAGAGTAGTATTTTTTTCTAAGTAAGCGCAAGAATGGAAAAATGTCTTTTAAAATATGCAAACCCGCATTGTTAAGAGTGTCTTCGACGGCACGAGAATATTATATATGATGGGTATCTGTAATTTAGTATCCTTATTTGGTAGAGCCATTCCCAAGAACTTCATGTTAACTTATCGAAGTGCGTTTTGTTTGCCGAGCAGTTGAGTATTTTTAAATGTGTTCGTGAAGTGGAATTAATGATGAATAGTATTCAACTTGCCATTTTTTAAAATTAAAATCAACAATCAGTTCATTTCGAACAGATACATTTAAAAGATATAATGATACATTCAGTAACAAACGGGATATTAATCACATATTTCTTCATTAGAAGATAAATATGTCTGACCACAACACCATAAAAAATATGTTTCTACTAGGGATAATTTACCTTCTTTATCAATTTGTTTTAAATATTTTACCGTGTATCCTTATTATAATAGTTTCTGCAATTCTACTCAACGTTTCGACTTCTTTGAATTTTCCTTTTCTCCAGTGCTGTTTTTCTGAATAATTTTACCTCTAGAGCACTGCATTCTATGTTGATTAGACCAAGCATGTTCGGCAACACCCCATCTTGAGGTCTCCCTCTTTTAAATCGAGAGTTCTTCTAAATTTCACCTATAGAGAATTCATCACACAAGGGATTGAATAAACAAAAGTCTCCTTATCATTGGTTGCGTTTGATTTCTTTAATTAACAAACTTCTTGTGGTATTTCCAGATTTATAATGGAGTTAAAGGAAACTGCCCTTCCCCTAGGATTTGTTTGTTGTTGATGAGATCAAGAAGGAGTTTTTGCATTTCACAACGACAGGAAACCGCACTTTTTTTTAACCGTTTTAGAAAAAAATTTTGACAGTTTTTTTTTTTAACAAAAACATTATGATACGTGTTCAGAGTGCTCACCTTAGCACTGGATTTGGAGAGAGAGAAAAGTGGACTGTATATTTTTAATCCGTAATTAATATTAGATTTAAAAAGGTCGATAACTACAAATTAATATCAACGATGCGTACCTTAGAATTGTTATCCAGGAAATTAATTAAATTAATGATTATCACTGTTCTACACTAAAGACTAATCTATTTCATTGCAGCTCGGACGTCACTGACAAAACGCATATTTAAGACAACAAGCAAAACGTAGAATCCTGATCGGGTGTATCTAGCACATTGAAATTTGTTTTATGGTTGATCGAAGCATCTTGTGTAAGGTTTTATAAACGCGAAGGGCAAAAAAAGACGCTTCAAATTTATATTGACATAGTAGACATTACATTTTAGTTTTAGAACACTAGCTGCTTTTATTGGTTTGATCAGTACAAAAAAAACCATTTCTTTGTTTTCAAATTTCCGACAAATGCGCCGGTTTCAGACATCTATGCTTATACATAAATTACAAAAAAAAAACTAAAACTACATGGCTTAACAAATTTTCGAACTTTTTTCATAATTATATTTTTTATTGTTCTGAATTTTGATAAAAACTTGTGAAAAGATATGTGTACTGGTCACTAATAAGCATACTGCATTTTAAGCCTTTGTATCTAATAAAACAGTTAAAACCCGAACAAAATGACACTAAAAAATTACTTTTTTAAATAGAAATTCTATTTAATTTCTTAATTAAAAAAATAAAAATTTTGACAAAATTTGAAAAAACAAGCGATTATACTCAAAAGGAAAGCCAAATAATTACAAATGCTTATTTTATTTTATTTAAAAGTATGCTTTTGCAAATTTTTTCGGCTTTCCTTTTGAGCGTAATCGCTTTTTCTCTACAATTATAAAATTTAATCTTTTAACTTAAAAACTCTTGACTTTTCGAATATTTCTCTATACTTCTAAACTTGATATATATTGCTAGTGCTTTACTGAAAATGAGTCTTTGTGATTCCTTGCTTGGTTGCGACAGAATTATTAGAGCTCTGGTTGATATATTGTCCCGTGTGAGTAGGTTTTCTATATACAGAAGTCTTATCAACACCATCTCGATTTCTGACAAAAGCATGAATCATGTTCTAGGTTCAAGTTTCATGGTAAACTTCTTTATCCTATATCATACAGGTATCGTCAGCATATCAAAGCCAATACCTAGCTTACCAATCGGTCATTGTGTTCTAATCTAGAAGTTTAAATATTTTCTCCAAAATGGTTAGAACATTAAGTAAAAGAAACTAACTGGCCTGTAAGATAATCTGTGCCAAGTATCTTCTAAGTTTGCTTGTTGGTGATTTTATGGAGCTGGCTATCTATAGAGATGATTGGAAGTCCATAGAAATGAGTAGGTTTGCTGTTGTGATATAGAATCATTGCATTTTAATTTCCTTATATTATGTTCCTTATATCTTTTTAACAATGGGTTTAATTCGCTTTCTGATGTTAGATTGAAACATCCATCACCGTGGTGGCATTTTCACAATCTGTGAGTCGGATTGTAACAGATTTGTTTTTTTAAAAGTCTTTTAATACTGACTTCTCTGGTACCATCAGGTTAGGCGATCCTTTATCCTTTTTCTTTTTCAACGCAGAATTTGTGTTTATTTCTTTGTGCGTGTGGTGAATTCTATAGAAGTAATGCTAAAATATCTCTAGATGTATGGAGGTAAAAACATCAAAATTCGATGTTGCCAAGCATTGTTAGTTAGGCAGCATAGCTACATAATCGTTCATTTATGTATAAAAGCATGAAAATCCAAAATGGCGGCCAATATATATCTTTTAAATTATGTCGACAAAATGATTCTCGGTTTCTGTTGGCATTTTTAGATGCTGAATTGTAAATATTACCGATTCCTAACTGATTTACTATAGGAAGTTCTTAAAAACTAAGATGGCGGCTGATAAAATCGAAAAATTTACAGTTATTATTGAATTTTCTTGAGCTCCGATTTTATCATATATTGTGTTGCCTAGTACCTGTAATTTATCTGTGTAGCAATAAAATTGTATAGCAATATCCAAATGCCCAAACAAATTTTAAAAATTCAAGTAAGATTGTACAAAATTCAGCCTTATAAACAGATAGCTATAGAACTAGTAGTGTTTACGACCCACATTTTAAAAAAATTGGAAACCTAAAAAACTAAATATTTTAAGCACATACTTTTCAATTCTGTTATCGCTTTGAAAATATTGTAATTAAAAATTTTAAGTACATAGTACTTTCGTGAATATCTCGCAGTTAAAACAGTGAAAAATTTTTCATCCAAAACGTTCACTATAATCTTCATGTGCCTTTAGCCCTCCCTCGACTTTTTCTGCGGGATCTCATTATTGAGAATTTTAAATTTAAAACCAACCGTAGAAATAAATAAGTGCGTTATGGTCAAAAATAATTTACAAGAGCTTTATAAAATGTCAGTTCTTACATAATGTAATTTTAAAATTAATCGGATGTTGGCACGGCAGGGTAATTTTGCTTGCCACCAACTTTTAAAAAATTACCCAATTTGATTGCAATTCCGTTAATTTATTGGCTTTCAAATTATAAATAAGTAATCAATTTGTTACTACGAGAATGAAGAACAAAAACACAATTTTCAATATGTGCGAATATATGTTAACGTAAATATGACTCTTGTGCCTGCTGCTTTCGCTCCGGATAACTTTTGATATATTCTAAAGGAATGAGGACCTTCACCCTAAACTCACAAAACAGCTGTTTAAATGAACCAGGAATGACTTGAAAATACACACATGGAAAAAAGTTAGGGATAATGAAAAAGGGTCGTTTCGTTTACAAAATATATTATTTATAGTTGGAATAATTAAAAATTTGTCTTTATAGCCTAAATTTATGTTATTTCAAAAATGATTTGAATATAATGATTGATAATAATACAAAATAAAATTGACTACTGAATTAGATACAGGGTGAAGTCAAGGCGTATGTTTTTTAGTGAATTTTTGAAAAACCCTGTAGCATAAACTGCCTGCAATTTTGTAAACTGTATATCGGTAACTTTGAAGCCTGATTCTTTAAAAACATTTTGTTTTTTGGTTGATCAACGTATCTTTATTTTTAAACAAAATACAGCAATATTAGTATGTTGATGTTTTACCCGTATTTCTATTATGCCCATAAAAACGGGACATCTAGAATGCTTTGAAGTTTGAAGTATCCCGGCTTAAAATGTCATCACAGATGTCATTAGTATTAATACTGAGAGCAGTGTTTTTATATTGTGCGAAATGTTACTAAGGCACTTAACGATAGACAACGCTAATAGAGCCATTGGTATGCTACAAGCTGGCATGAGTCAAGCTGATATGCAAATGCAGTTCATGTTTCACAAAGTGTGATCAGTAGATTAAATAAACCGTTTTGTTAGTTTAACAGCACGAAGAAATATGACTAGACCAGCTTCGGGAATAGCCCGTGATTTAAGAAGAGCCAGCGGAGTTCAGGTCAGTTATAGAACTATCATAAAACGCTTACATGCGGTCAATTTAAGGGCAAGAAGACCTTGGTGCTCTGTCCCTCTTACTATGGAACACAGTCGGAATCGCTTAGCCTGGTGTCGAGAAAGAATCGGTTTGAATAAAGAATGGAACAATGTCATGTTCACGGATGAAACCAGAGTGTGCTTGCATAGTGATACAAGACAAATATGAATTTGGAAAGACACTGGTCTAGTACGGAGGTGGAGGAATAATGGTTTGGGCTGGGATTTTTTACGGTGGTCGTACTCAATTGTACTTATGAGATAGTACCATGAATGGTGAGACTTATCGAAACGACATCATAAATGATATCGTTGAAGAACACAGGTACAATTTTGAACCTAATTTTATATTTCTGGATGCCAACGCTCGCCTGCAGAGAGCTAGGATTGTACTTGATCAAATCCAGGAGACACAGATTGATCATTTAAGATTGCCAGCAAGATCACCAGATCTTAATGCTGTAGAAAATGTTTGAGATTTTCTGAAAAGAGTCATTCGTTCACATCATGACCCACCGAACACTCTAGAGGAATTACGATATATAATTATGAATTCTATAATTATATATAGATTATTCTTCTTATTCTCTGGACCCAGAGTTGTTTGTTTTACAAGGGACGTCCAAAATTTTAACCTAGATTTAGGCCTTTACAATCAAATTTTGTATAAATAAATTAAACAAGATTAAATAAAAATATTTATAAATGAATAAACCATACTTGAGAAACAAGCGCAAAAAAGTAAAAAATAATATTTTATTCCATCTTAAAAATTTCACTTTATGAAATTTTTCTCAGAGGAGTGACAGATGAGTTTTGAATTTGTTTCTTCTTTAGTATTATAAAGTTTGAGACAAAATAAAATGATAACATTGTACTTAAGTATTTTTATTGTAGGGCAGATGGGTAGATTTTTTTAATGCGACACCATGTATATTTTACATATTTTGCTAACTACAAATATCCAAGGTTCTATACCTTTACCTTTAAAGGCAGCCGAGAAAATGGAAGTAAACATCAGTTGAAATTAAAATTTCAGGCAATATTAAAATTCAAATACTTCTTTCTGTTCTTAGAATATTTCTAACCTCACATTGCTTCCCTACAATATGATTTTCAGTTTGTAATTTATCTGCCTCTTTACTTATTAGTAAGAACTATTTGTTAAAAGTTTCTGTTTTCCAAGCTTCTGTACTTAATAAGAAAATTGTTAATTATTTGGTATTGTAAACCTTCCAGTAACGTCGCTGATATTTGATTAACGTGTTAAGTATTTGTCTATTTACATGAAGTTTTCATTTACTGTGTGTTTATACGTTTCAGTAGAACTATTAATTTCAAAGTCGTAACGCCATAAATGGCAGAAATATGTTTTAACCGTCTTCTGAAGTTATCGTAATTTGTTAAGACCTATTTGCCCATATATTAATAGCTACAATTTAATTTCAAATCTTTATGTACAAAGTTATGCAGCATGCAGCATTAAGAGAGCACATTTTCAGCTGCAACAACCATTTTTTAAAAATTCAAGATATCCATATAGTGTATTTTACCTCAAGAATTTGAATATGCTTTTCGAAAATCAATTTAGTTTCTAGTATGAACGCTGAGAGAAAAATATGCAATTTTTAATGGAATGAACTATATGTATATATATATATATATATATATATATATATATATATATATTTATTTTTTTTTTTTAAATCACTCATTTTCCAATACAAATATACATGCTTTGTCTGTCTTTATTTTAACCATTTTAGTAGATATATTGCTAATTTTATGATATAACCTTAGGTTCCCCGTCATACTCAACGCACATCAAAGTTTTTAGCCTAGTTAGCGTAAAAAAGCATTGCTGAGAGACTGTCATTATTAAAAGAATTTACAAAAACGTTGTTCTATGTATATAATTTATAACGTCGGTAGGTCCAACGCGTCGGCTCTTTTCCTCTACTGCGCTTGTCAATTCTTGGTCTCCATTTTAGAAGTTTGCGTGTTTGAGAGTTACTGCAATCATTGATCTCTCCATGCGTCTTTGTCTGACTCTTACTTCTTCATGATTGTTTTTCTTTTCAAACGGGATATCACTCTGAAACACGTCCCTCAAAGCCCCGTATGCTGTCCAAGCTAAAGTGATTCTCCTCTTCATTTCGCAAGTCTGGTTATCACTCTTTATTTTAATTTCGTGTCCCAGGTATGTGTATTTTTCGACTAGTTCAATTTCGTTGTTCCGTATTTTCAGATTGTTGAAAGGCACAAGGTCCGTCATAAATTTAGTTTTACCAAAATTTGTCTTTAAGCCCACTTTTCCACAGGCTGTGTCTAGGTCTAGTTCCATTTGTGATAGATCGTCAGTTATCAAAATTATGTAGTCTGCGAAACGAAGATGATTAAGCTTTTCTCCATCTATGGTAATTCCTTTAGTGTTCCAATCGAGTGTTTTGAAGGAATGCTCAAGAACAGTTATAAAGAGTTTCGGTGATAAAGTATCACCTTGTCTGAGACCTCGTTCAATATTGATTTTGTTAATAGATTCGTGTAGCTCAATTGTCTTTGTTGCGTTTTTGTATATGTTGTAGATTAAGTTGGTACATCTAGAGTCAATACGGCATTGGTTGGGGATCTTCTAGAATGTTGTTTATTACAACTGCATCAAATGCTTTATGAAAATCGACAAAGGCTAGTATAAGGGGTCTATTATATTCAACACATTTTTCTATCAGCAACTTAACAGTCTACAGGTCATCATTTGTTACAAAGCGAGAGCGGAATCCAGCTTGCCCTTTTGGCTGGTACAAATCTAATTGATGTTATAATTCTGGAGAAGAGCTTGTATAGATGGTTCAACAGACTAGTTGATCTATAATTTTCTAGGTCCGTTCTATCGCCCTTCTTATGGAGCAAAATTGTTATGGAAGCAGCCTACAGGCACAGGTTAAAAAGTATCCTAATTTTATTCATCTTCTCGTGGGGCTCTATTTGCTTTTATTTCCTCCAGTGCGTATGTTATTTCATCCTCTGTGATATCCGGTATTGATTCGGAGCCTTGGTTAATAAATCTTTTTTTTAATGCTTCTTTACTAAGTGTTCGATCTTTATGATGACTGAAATATTTCCAATACCTTCAATAGTTCTCCTCTGTTTCCGCTTCTAGTTTTTAGTTTGGTGATCTCGCATTTTCCGTAGTTAAGCTTTTTTCTCAGTACCTTAATGCTTTTATTTGCGTCAATGTTTCGCTGTATCGCTTCAGATTTAAATTTTCTCATCTCCTACCTGATAGCTTTCGATATTTCTCAGATTTCCCTATTTATGTCCTTTAGTTCGTTTCTTCCAATGCTTTCTCTACTTCTCATTTATCTTCGTTTGTCAGTTAATAATGGTGCTTGGTGGCTAATTCTCTTATCTTTCTTTCTTTGTCGTCAATGTTTTTGTTGGCTTCCCCTTAACGGCTTTTATTATTTTTTCATTGATTTTATTTATATTTTCTTCTTCTGGACTATCATTTTCTAGGCTTTTGCTGATATTTCTCGGTATTTGTGGGGTTGATCCATGTTTCTTTTTTTGTTAGACGATATCTTTCTTTACCAAGGCGTATCTCAACTTTGGCCCTTACCAGTCTGTGATACGCTTCCTGTTGTGAATCTGTCTATTACTGTGAGTTTTTTGTCGCTAACTATAAAGTCAATTTCATTTCTGGTCCTGTCGGATTTTCCCACGTCCAGCTTCTTTGGATTTTCTTTAAGGAGAATCTAGTAATTTGAAAGAGATTATATTGGAGTAAAAATCCTAATAATGTTTCACCCCGTTCATTTCTGCCTGGAGCGCCAAAGTTTTCTAGTACCGACTCAGTGTCCTCAATCCTTGACCCAAGTTTAGCATTGAAATCTCCACCAATGATTGTAAATTGAGTTATAGTGTCATTAAGTGCCCTAACAATATCTTCTTTCTACTTCTTTCTTATATATATATATATATATATATATATATATATATATATATATATATATATATATATATATATATATATATATATATATATATATATATATATATATATATATATATATATATATATATATATATATATATATATATATATATATATATATATATATATATATATATATATATATATATATATATATATATATATATATATATATATATATATATATATATATATATATATATATATATATATATATATATATATATATATATATATATATATATATATATATATATATATATATATATATATATATATATATATATATATATATATATATATATATATATATATATATATATATATATATATATATATATATATATATATATATATATATATATATATATATATATATATATATATATATATATATATATATATATATATATATATATATATATGATATATATATATATATATATATATATATATATATATATATATATATATATATATATATATATATATATATATATATATATATATATATATATATATATATATATATATAGATATATACTATATATATATATATATAAAGAAGATACATAAGATATAATTTAAACACAAAAATAAAGACGATTTTTTGGCAATAAAAACAAACAATGATGTAAAATAAACATTGTTGGTAATATTCTATAGACCTCAAGAGTAAAAAAAAACTAAAACAGATATTTTATAAGCCAATTTTTTCGGCATCATTACTATTAGATTGTATCACACATTACACCTACGCAGAAGTCGCGGCGTCATACACATTAAACTTGGGTATATGGGGAATATTAATATGCTTTCATCTTGTAGGTATAATCTGTGGTTGTCTCCAGAAATGAAACATTTGCCGACCCATGAGAGGAACATGTTTCTTAAAGGTTTACCTTTAAATATGGATCACGCTGTATATACATTCCGTAATCCTTTTACGAGATAGAAAATAGTTAGATTTCAATTAATAATTTACGAAAAATCAATTTAAATTCCTTTATTAAATATAAAAAATATATAAAAAGCTACAAAAATTTAAATGTGGAAATTTTTCCACACAAATCTAAAACACTCTTTTACTTGAATAGCTACTTGAGCAAATAGTGTAAAACTGATGATGATTGTCTTATTCATTCAGTCATTCAAATATCCGTTCGGTCATATAATATGGATACTATTCTTGTAAATAATAGGTATTACAGCGCCTTAGCAAACGTAAACGAAATGCAAAAAATATAAAGAATGAATATATCAGCAATGACATATGCTATGTCGGGACTGGGTGAGTGATTCGTGATAGGTGAATGAAATACGTATATATAATTTTTATTGTATTGTGTCGTTTTGCCAAGTATTTATTTGAGCAGATAGGCCTGTCAGATATACAGATTATTCAGTCTTACTATGTTTGGAGAATGTATTGTAATACTTTAATTGTAAATATAATTGTTAAATATCGCTAACGGAAACAAATTTCTGAATAAATAATTATCAGTTGTAAATATTATTTTAACGGATGTTGATTTTACTTTGAAATAAAAATCTTTAATAATTTTAGCTCATAATGTACTACGTTATAATAATATTCTTTTAATATTTAAATAGGTTTGAGCATCGTTTCTGTTCTGTATTAGTTTCTTCGGAGAACTGCATCATAAATTATGTTTTAAGAACCATGCGGCCGTTTAATAGGATATTGATGTGTTAAAATAATTGGAAGATGTTAACATGTTAAATAGAGGAATTATAAAATAAAATTATATTATATTTTATAATACCCACTCTGAATGTCTCAAAAACCTAATAATCTTATATTATTAAGGAAGAAGCTAATATTTCAAAACCTGGTTAAACTATCCATTAAATTGTAACTAGAAATTTTGGGAGTATATTAGGTGAAAAAATATATATTGTGGGTCGTTTCGAGGGATGTTCTTACTATATTCCTAGTGTTAGTAAAAATGCATTTTTTGTTGCTTTAGACGTTCTTTGGAGAGAGCGCTGCTTTCTTAGTTATTAACTTTAACCTCTGCACGTTTACCTGAAAAAAAAACAACATCTTTATCTTTTATAAATAGTCCTAGCGGCTTTTTAAAACATTTTAACTATATAATTGCCACTTTTTATTTCTTCTTAAAATTTTCCTCTTTTTTTAGTATTATATAAAGTTTGTAAGTTATCGGATAAAAAGTACATTTATGATTAATTTTTGAAGGAAAATTTCGAGGAAAATTGTTTCATTTATGCAAATTGTATGTTTAAAATTTTTCAAAAATTCGTAAAAATATTCTTTTATTATTACCAGAGCCCGATTATACTACAAATAGATAACTCATCAACTATACACACATGAACCTATCGATGGATCCCAACTATTTGGAATAAAATATAAAAGAATTCATTTAGGGATAGTTTGTTATATTGAACGGATCGTCTATTCGGAGTATAATCTGCTTTTAGTATTATGAAACCAAATATTTTTAAATATATTTAGAAGTGATGCAAAAATGTTGTATGCAAATTATTTATAAAAATAGAAATATTTACTCTTCAAATGACCTGTATCAGTTAAGGAGCGTCTTGTATATTAGGCAAATTTATAAAATTATGATTCGGCATTATAATAATAGATATTAAAGCCTCTCGGACAAAGGACTGATTGTTTCTGGACACCGCACAAATACCTACCAGCCTACCATATACAGGGTGTTAGGGCTAATGAATATTTTAACACGTGATAGTATGGACCATTTTGAATAAAAAATGCTGAAGTCAATTCGTTACCTTTTTTGAGAAAAAGGGCCTTAAACTTGTATTTTGTTTTATTAGTTTTTAAGCACATCGTTAATGCATTTATTAATTTTATTATGTAAAACAACTAATTATATGATTTGCATACAAATTTTTTGTTTGTAAAATATCTGAACGACCTAAATTCAAAAAATAAAACACGAATAAATTGTTTTATTTTACCATAGGATGCTTATTTGAAAACGGCAACACTGCCCTCCGTAGAGAAACGAGCAGGCTTCAACGAACATATCAGATGCAGTTGTCTTATTTTTTGTTTTTTTCACCTTATTTTTTTACCGTATGAGACAATTCCATTCCGTTTTAATACGTAGTCGGGATTTAAAATCTCTTTAAAAATGTATACGAATATTGAATATGCAGACATGTTACTTATTTATGGAGAGTGTAGATAGAATGCTCATTTGGCGTCCCAAACATACCGGGAAAGATAGCCTAACAGGAGGTGTCCTAATGACAGAACATTTGGGGAGGTTTTACAAAGAGTTCGCGATACGGCAAAACACCCAAAAACGAGAAACATATTTTAGCCCTAGTGGAAAATTAAATATTTTAAAATTAAATATCTCGAAAACCCTTTCGAATTTACGGATGATTTATAAGAATATTGTGTTTAAAATTTTTTATACTATCCAAGACGAACGGATATTTCAGGACACGATACGATTTAAAATAAATCGGTGTAATGTTTCTTTTATGCTCATTATAATGCAAGACGAGCAATTTATATAACAAAACATTTGTAATTTTGAATGTGTGTTTTATTATGTATGGTTAGTCATCGTAGGTCTGTTGATGATATATGATAATGTTTTATTAGGATATAATCCTACCATAGCAAAATTTTGAACTATTTGGAACCCTCCCTACACAGATTTCAGGAGGGGCTATATTATGTATTTCCAAAGTTTAATGTTGAGAATTGAGACAATTCCTGAATTAACTACTATAGATTTATTAATACTCAATGTTCTACATAATCATATCCTGCATTATCGATATGCAATTAAAAACCAATTTGTCAATTGGAGGTGATATTTTTTGAGTTTAAAAACACAAAATCATATTTTATTTTAAGACAATATTAAAAATATGTATATAAATTTTTCAAACTTGGTCCACCCTTTTCTCGACCCGATTTCAAAAATCATTTGCGCACATACACCTTGATCGTTTTTTAATTTCATTTTTTTATTTGTAAAGCCCCAAGTGTCTTCTTTATACTTTTTGCCACCCGAACTATACGAGGTCCAGAATAATCCTTGCATAGTGTAAATTATAAGTTCATACGTTTTACTTACGTCTTACTAAAAGCCCCGTGGATTTGAAAACCTAAAATTTCATTTATCATTTTTCCTTATAGCTTTATGTTCTAGCTTGCATTTGTTTTTTTTTATTTTGTTTCTAACTCAATTGACAAAAAAGTTATAGCGACTTTTCGATTACGTCATTTTTTCCAAGAAATTTAATACGAATTAGGGTATCCTGTATTACTGTGGAAACTAGTCATGTTATTATTTTGGATTTGACATTAATAAGCCTAAACGTTATCTAACATAACTGTACATTTTAATTTTGCTTCCGTTTTTGAAATATGGTTTATTAGAGATTAACGAATGCTGAAATGGATAGAGCAGTAAAGTTTATTCAGGCAGGATGGGGTAATCGAGGAAAGACAACAGAAGAAATTGGCAAATCAAAAAATGTAATTTTTCGTTTATGGAGCAGGCGTATTTTAACAGGATCTCCGTACCCAACACATGGTGGTGGGCGGCAACGAAAGACAACTCTCAGAATAGATAGACATATTCGAAATTGGGCGCGTCAAGAAAGACATATTGATGCCACATAATTATCAAACTTGGGTTCAAGAGGTACATAATGTTGGTGTTTCATCAGAAACTATAAGGCAAAGACTACATGAAGATGGCATCTGAGCTCGAAGACCAAAAAAGTGCCTATTGTGAACACCTGTTCATAGAAGAGCAAGAATAGGCATTGCCAGAAACCATTACAACTGGGTGATGGTTAAACTGTTTATTTAGTGACGAGTCATGAACACGAGAGTGGGGAAGACAATGTGAGCGATTCGATGAACAAAGTATGGTGATGCATGTTCATTTTGGTGGAAATTCGGTTACAGTTTTGAAAGGAATTTCTAGAAATGATCGGAGGCAAGTAGTTTTCTTTGATACGACTGTGACAGGAGAAAATTATCTCCAGTAGGTATTGGCACGAATTGTGCTTCCATTAGCAGGAAATGTGGGAAGACAATTTATTTATGTTGATGACAATGTTCACCGTGCTCGAGAAGTAATCAACTTTTTTGAGGAAAATAACATAGCAAGAATGCCTTGGCCGGCAAAATCCCCAGATTGTAATCCAATCGAGTACCTACGGAATTATCTAAAACGGCGCATCTGTAAAAGACCGCCTCCATATCCACAGACTATGCAAGAATTGAGAAATGTTCTTGTTCAAGAATGGGATGCTGTTCCTGAAGATTTAATTAAAAGATTAATAGGCAGTATGCCCAAGCGGTGTCACGAAGTTATTGGCGCAAGAGGAAGTCCCATTAGTTTTTACCTTCTTATGTTTTTGTTTGCTATTGGAATACTTTATTCACAGTTAATAGAATATCTATGGACGATGCTTTATTGTTGTCGTTTTTGTTCTGACGTTGTTCTCCGTTATTCCAGTCATATATATATATATATATATATATATATATATATATATATATATATATATTTATATATATATATATATATATATCTTTTGAAAAATTAACGTCATACTTAGATTATTTTGTATATGTTTTTATCTCATTGGGCTAGAAACAAAATTCAAAAAACAAGTGCAAGCTAGCACATAAAGCTATAAGGAAAAATAATAAATGCAAATTTAGGACTTGTTTTCAAATCCAAGGGGAGTTTAGTAAGGTGTAAGTAAAAAGTATGCACTTATTTATAATTTACACTATATAATGATCATTTTGGACCTCGTATAGTTCGGGTGGCATAAAATATAAAGAAGACGCTTTAGGGGCTTTCAAATAACAAATGAAATTAAAAATCCATCAAAAGGTTTTGTGCAAATGAGTTTTGAAATCGGATTGAGGAAAGGGTGGTCCATTTCAAAGTTGGAGAAGTTTATTTAACCTTATATATTTAAATATTAAATACTTTCGCTAACCTACCTCGAGTTCTTGGTTTCTTGGTATTGTTTGTAAGTGAAATTTAATTGTAAAAGTCAGTCTTTTAAAATCCTTCGTAACTACTTAACACTGAACACAAAAAGAAGAGCATATCACAGTGGGAATCAAAGGCGAACAGAAAAACTGATGAGCGATTGATTCTAAGAAATACGCAACATATTCAAGGGCGTAGCAGTACCCAAGAGATCAAGAAAAATTAAATTACTTGGTAGTAAATGTTATAAGCAGCCCCACATATAGTCTTGAAGTGCTTTTATAGTTAAGTTATTGCAATGCAAAAACAAAAAAGTTATATAAACGATCTAAACCATCCTCCCTTTAGTTTCTGCCATAATATTATTTAGCTATATAACACAAATCAAAAATGAACAAATAATAATTGACAATTCTGTTTTTAAGTAGCATCGAGAAGAGTTGTGGTAGTCCTATTTTTTACAAAAATGCTTTTTTGTACATTCCTGTTATATTACTTTCTTTTTAATGTTTAAGTTCTCAGTGGTATTAATATTATTTATAACTTATTATAAATCAATATTGTCATACGTATTTTACTACTAGCAATAAATCAAGATTGTTTACTGCTAGTACTAAAATATGACACTCTAGTCATACTTATTTTACGAAAGAAATACGCCTATCTTAGTTTTCAATGGTATTTGACCAAAATGTCACACAGTGTATTTTCAGCGGGCAATTTTTCTGTATTCTTGAGCCATATAACACAAATCGAATGTAAGCAAATATTAATGGACAATTGCGTATTTAAACAGCATCAAAGTGAGCGCTCGAATTCCCAAAACTTTTTTACAAAAATGTTACATATGTTTGTACATTTCTGTTTACATTTCTGTTATATTAATTTATTCTAAATGTTCAAGTTCTTAGGGATAATAACTTTACGTTTGATATAATTGTTTTAAATCAACATCCTCTTCGAATTTCTCAAAGAAAGAAGAAATACGCCTATTTTAGTTTTCAACGACATTTGTCAAAAAGGCCACAAATAGTATTTTTAACCGGCAATTTTTCTGTTCAGACTGAGTTACCTCAGAATTCCTATAGGGTTTAGTAATTACTTTGCGCGTTGCATTTTTCAATCTATAGCTTTGACATCCTAGTCGTTGACTTTCTGTGATAACACTCGCTTATATTGTTTTGATGCAGAATATTATGCTGAAGAAAAAAGTTAAATAGAAAAGATTCTCAAATTACAGTTTTTTTTTGGTTAGTGTATTTTGTAGATACACAAGGTGTTTCATTTTTTTGAAATCAACACCAACTTTGGTTTTTTAAATATAACATTCTGTGTATAATTGATTCATCAAATGGGTATTTTCTTAATGTATATTATAAATATACAAAGTTTGATAGCATTATCTCGAAAAGCCCCCCGAGAAATCTGACAACAATACATAGTGGAGTTAATGGGAATACATGGTTTTTTTTGGCAGGCTTTATATATGATTTTTCGGGTATCAAACATAGTATATTTATAATCAGCAAGAAGAAACCCATTTTATGAACATATAATAGACAGGTTGTTACATCTTAAACCAAAGTTGATGTTGATTTCAGAAAAACGAGACACTTTGTATATCTGCAAATTAAACAGAAATTGTCTGCCTGTTTTCTATTTGAATTATTTACCAAATTTTCCTTAAATTTTGCACAAAAATCAAATATTACGTAGGAAACAATTGGTAAAATTTTGGTACGAATTCAAGATGGCTAAAAAAATGACGGTTTATTAAAAGATTTAAAAATTCAGCCCGGAAAAACTACTTAATAGATTGATTTCAAATTTTGTGCTAGAACTAATTGTGGTATAGAAATGAACTGGTGAAATCGTGGTACGAATTCAAGTTGGCGGAACAAAATGGTGGCCAAAGAATTTTTTATAGTCCAAAAATCACCCTCCCAGTATTTACATATCTTCACTTTTTCAAGTCCCTAGATGCCAAAAATATGTGTTCTTAATTCCGACGGTCTCTCGTTCTGTCGGTCGGCTGTGTATCTGTCGATCTGTTCGCGGCCTAGCTAAAAAACTAAGGGTCAATATTTTGGTACAAATTCAATGCGGAATAGAATAACGACTAGTAAAATGTAAAAAAATACTATTATTAAAAAACTAATTATCCAATTTACCTCAAATTTTGCCCAATAATCAAGTGTTACATAGGAATGGTACGAATACAGGATAGCAAAAAAAAATGGCTGCTTAATATTTATTAAACTAATTTCAAATTCTGTGCAAGTCTTAAGGGAGAACTGCACGCAAAAAGTGAAAAACTAGCGACAAGGTCTAGTCAAGTTCAAAGTAAGATGAAAAGGTATCTATGTATTAGAAAAAACTTCCTGCACGTCCGATCTCAAAAAAATGTGTTACGTATAGGCAATTTAAATTTCGTTTAAAAATGGGTTCAAAAGGGTTAACGCGCTGCAGAAATACAAAGACATGAGTACGATTTACCATTTCAAATTTTGCAGTTACGTAGACAAAGGATCAATGCAAGGCGGTAAAGAGCCATTTTGTGGAAAAAAAATTATATGCGACAGCATTTGCGTCAAAAAGTGGTCAAAAAATGGTCGAAAATGGACAAATCTACTTCTATTTTATTCTTCTTTTATAATACATATCTCTTATAGTTTTAACATAATATTGCAGCTGCGGAAGGCTTGCAAATGATCCATAATACTGCGTGCAGTTCCCCCTTAAGTGTAACAGAGACAAAATGATAATATTGTGGTATGAATTAAAGATGGCGAAACAAAATGTTGACTATCATTTTGTTTCGCTATCTTGAATTCGTACCACAGTTTATAATAAATATTTAAAAAATCAACAAAAAACATTTTCTTATTCAGTTCACTTCAAATTTTGCAGAAAAATTGAGGGTGCTATAGAGTTAAACTGGTACAAATTCAGCACAACAGAACAAAATGGCGGTCTGGAAAAAATCAGTGTAAAAACTACTTATTTCCTGTATTTTAAATTATGCCAAAAAAGTGAGGCATTGGTAGAAACTGGTAAAATACTGGTACAAATTCAATTTGGTGGAACGAATTGACATCCAATAAAAATATTTGAACCTACAGTATATATCTGTTAGTAAATGATTATGTCACATTTCACTATTCCTTGAGTAAATAATAAAATGAGAGATTCATAATGAGGCAAGTTTCCGGTAAATGAAATTTACCGATTTGTTTTTATATATATAATAATAACAACGTTAATAGACGGGTGCATCTATAACCAAAAACCCTGTACATTTTTACTAAATATATACTTAAAAAAATCAAGCTTGCAGTTGTGTGATTTGGATTTTTTTAAATATAGACGGTGTGAACATCTAACAGAATAAATTATGTCTGACTTCTTTAGATTTTTCTAAAAATCACTCGGACACGTGAATTATTATTTTTCCTGGCGCATTTCATGAACTAAAGTACTTGTATACAGGGTAAGCCAAAAATACTTATCATGGCCAACCGCTTTTATTAATGGAAATCGTTCATTTTTGACATATTTTGAAACAACGCCTAAATTTCTGTATTGATATCGAGTGTGACTCTTTCTTGTATAGAGCAAAATATTTTGTATAAAATGTATTGTGGTCGTTAACTTAAACCTCGGTGATGGCAAAGTAATATACTGACAATTCTTATATCTTGATTTATGTATGTGTATATACCAATGTACAATTGTATGATCTGTTTAAGGAAATACAATTCTATTCTATTCTACTGATTACATTTACCTGGAAACAAAAATTGATCATAATGAGTGTACAGAATCTGAAATCGTAGAATTGTATAGAGAAAAAAGATAATTTGCTCCATAAACTTGCCACTTTAGTCTGCGTCAAAATTTAAAAAACAAAACAGGACTAAAACCGACATTTGTGATCACCAAGAGAACATCCGAAATCTTCGATGGTACTAGAGTATCAAGCCCGGCGAAGATTTAGGATGTTCTCTTGGTAATCACAAATATCAGTTTTGCTCATGTTGGTGACTCTGATGTGGTTTTGTTTGTTGTTGTTAGCACTAGCTGTACTCGTCTCTCAATTAGTTGACTATACTAATGAAGAACTGAAATGGAAATACGTGGTATTTTTCCGTCCGCAAAGGAATGAGAATCAACACGTATACGTATACTTCGAGAAAAAAGCTTTTGAGAAAGCAAGTTTGATTATGTGGATGACGGATATGGCAACATGGTCATACAGACGTCGAAAGCTTACTGACTCGCGTAAATACAATACAACCAAGAATACAATTTACTCTAAAGTTAGAGGGAAGCAATAAACTTCCATTTTTAGATGTTCTGATCATAAAGCTGCATAACGGTCATTTTGAATACTCTGTGTACAGGAAATCAACACATACCGACAGATATTTAAATGCAAATTCACATCACCTAGCCCAAATTCAAGTTGTGGCCAAATTGAATTTCACTTGTTAGTTTTAAAAAATATGACCTGGCAGATTTTAATTTTTAATTTTTTTATTTACAAGTGTTTGGGGAAAATAAATTGTATATAACCGGAAAATATAGGTATCACACACAATTTTAATGAGTTGTAAAAACTAAAAATATATTTTAATTTTGGCTTCATATTTTCATTTAAAACTGAAAATAAATAGACTATTCATCTATGGTAAAATAAAACCTTCCCAAAATGTATTGTACACAGTATAGTTGGGATTCATGGAGAAATGTCCGCGTATCTCAGCGGCCAGATTTGCCAGTCCACGACGCAGATGCTTCGTACTGATTCAGATAGCCTATAGATCGATCGATTTTACGCTATTACCCGACAATCCTGTTTCATTCTTTAAAGCATACTTGTTATATTGTTTTTCTAAGCTAATAGACTTAAATCAGTCAAATACTGCTGGGTGCGTGCGGATACTGCTACTAAACGGCGCCGGCGCACAGTGATCCGTCCTTAAGACAAAAATGAAATTTCAACATGCGTTAAAAATAAAATCAATTGTATTTTTTTAAAGTGTATTGACCGATATTATCCGGCATGCCGACCGAAAACGTATTTTTTTAATAGGTAAATAAACCTTATGGCAACTCACCAGTTTAGCTATTCTAAAAATATTCAATTTAGATCGATGTTTATGCTTGTAAATCACAGTCGATTTGCTAGTGAATAATATAATATATAAATATTTCTTGAAATGGCTGATAATACTCCTGGTAAGTACTTTTAAATTTATATTAGAAAAAGTTCAAGTTACAAAGAATAGAACATTTTCTTAACAATTGCTAATTTCTTGAATTTGAAAGCAATTTTCTCAAAAAAGGCCTAATTTAGATTTTATGTTTTGTTAAAGTTTTGAATTTGGCCTTCATTATAAGAAAGTTCGAAAAAGTGCGATAAGATGGAATTTTATTTGTTTTTAGAAAAACCTCATTACATTAAAAAAATGAAGATCTTTTCAATACTTGGATTTCCTGCAACAAATCTGAAATGCATGTTGAAATCTATCAGTCTTTTCTAAATATTGAGAGTATTTCTGGTGTTGAGCAAAAGAATTTCAAAGAGGCTGCTAAGTTTTTTTGTTAAAAAATTGAAGACAAATGGAAGAAATCGCATCGAAGGCGGGACATTTTTTCTTAGAGAATATAAAAAGTGGCTTGAGACCGAAATTTATTTAATGGACTCTCTAAGACCTAGAACAAGCTCTAACCGCCCCAGTTCCTCCGGACGTGGTCGCCCTTTTCTTGCTTTTGAAGAATGTAGCATAAAAACAAAGCGAAGGCGTGTGGAGGGATTAGTTTCCAATCATAGTTTTGAAGAACTGTCTTTTCCGGCTCAGGAATCGGCTCGACTCCGGTTTAAAAAACAGGTCTCAAGTGGTAACTAGATTATCTCTTGAGTAAGCTTTGAGTTTGTATTATGATTTAGATTTATCACATCGGAAATACAAAATTTTAAGAAACGTCGTGAACTCACTTTATAAGGATTGTTTTCCTAGCTTATATGCCATAAAGCAATGCAGGGACACACTTCTTCCTAAAAATATCGATGTCACTGATGGCAGTTCCGGCCATAGTCTTTATAAACAAAAATTTCAGGACCCGAATATGACCGATGAATTCGTTTTTTTTATTGCTATGTGTTCTTTAAAATTAAGCCATAGTGAAACGAAAAAAGTATTATCATCTAACCCTCGGACTTCATCAACTTTATTTTGTCGTCCAATTAAATTTTCATTTGTGAAAGAAACGTCAACACTGGTTATCGAGGAACACAATAAAATTATATCTGATGTAAACAGTCTTCAAACTTTTGAAACATGTGTTTTTGGAAAAAATGTTCAAGTTTCTTACGAAATATTTCTAACAATGTTAGATGGATTTACGATTAATACGTTATCAGAAAGGAACAGTTCACAGACATGTTTTATTGTTGATTGACGAAAACCTGTTCGTTCAGAAAATCTAAATTTTGGTATGACATCACTTCATATGTGGATCTGCAGCTTCGAGTGTTTACTATATATTGAGTACAGACTCCCACTTAAATGGGACTGTTAGGAGATAAACCAAAGCAGGCTCCGGATCCACAAATTATGGTAATGCGGCAAGAACTTTTTTAGAAATCCGGAATTATCCTCTTCAATAACCGGTATTGATGAAAAATTAAGTAAGTCGTTTCTCATTATCTTGCGAACGATATCTAGTGGAAAACAAATTAACTTTGAAATTTGAACAGCTGTTAAAAGAAACACGAAATATCTATCTAAATCTTTATGCCTGGTATTATATGCCGAGTAGTGTCCACAGATTACTTGTTCATGGCATTGACATCATCAAAAATTTTGACCTACCAATATGGCAGCTGTCAGAGGACGCTTTAGAAGCCAGACATAAAGAAATTAGAAAAAACAGACTCAACCACATTAGAAAATCATCAAGGATCAATTCAAATAAAGATTTAATGACACCACTGCTAATAACTTCCGATCCGTATTTA